>JAHKKF010534985.1:0-30145 GCA_019740295.1 Labeo calbasu | reverse complement strand
TATATATATATATATATATATATATATATATATATATATATATATATATATATATATATTTCCGTGCATCCCCAGTTTTTAATCCAAGATTAATCTGAATATGAACAACCACGGGTGCCATCAGAATGAGTCTAAACAGCTGATAAATACATCACAATAATCTACAAGTAATCCACATGTCAAATTTCTTAATAATGAATTTGTTAACTACAAACACACAGCATTTTGCTTGATTACTGGTTGATTATTGTTATGTTGTTATCAGCTGTTTGGACTCTCATTCTGACGGCACCCATTCACAGCAGAGTATTCACTGGTGAGCAAGTGATGTAGTGCTAAATTTCTTCAAATCTTTTCCAAACTCATGGACATTTTGCATGATTTGAGGGTGAGTCAATTTTCACCCAACTTTTATTTTTGAGTGATCGATTCCTTTAATACCCTATTTGTTTGAAACATTATTTGTTAACATACTCCTAAACAAAACCCTACCCTAAACTCAAATGATAAGGTAAACAAAAGTAAATTTGAGATAAAAATGCATTTGCTAAAGCAACATGCTGTTTTAGCTTCTTTTTACACACTTTAAAAGGCACATCTCTAGAGTATTTTAGAAATAATTAACTAAAGGTTTTAAGTCTGTAGTCTTTCTTAGACATTTGGCATTGTGCAATCAACCATCCATTCAGAGCCAGAGTAAAAGCAGTAAAACTGCTGACACTAACTTCCTTTCAGGATGAGAGTCACATGGCAAGGGCAAAATACACTTGAGTAAAAAAAGAAACGTCCATAATGCTGACAGCTTCTTCGCTAATGAGGTGAGGCCGCTCTTTACTTGTTTTATTTAGCTTTACAGCATGTAGATATCTGAGCTAATGAAAGCTGTTTTCCTTCTCTGCCCCGTTTACAAGGTTTCTCATTTATTTTTAGGTGTTTTTTTGCCACTGAGACCTATATTAAGAGTAAATAACCATGAAAGTCTTCACTCCTGTGCTAGTCTTTCAAAAACTGCCCTCTGGGAAAGGCAGAGACAAATTCAGCATTCAGTGTTTGGAGTGTTTTGGTAAAAACCTCTATATAGGGACCAAAGAGGGAGTTGTTGAGTACCTTACTGTAAATAACACGAGCGCTGAAGAAAGCCTTTCAGTGAGGGAGGTGGGGAGGAGACAGATGGGCCGAAGCGGAGCAATCGGCCAGCTGACGGCGGTCCCTGTTCTGAATCATCTCTTAGTTCTCTGGGACGGTTCGGTCATGGTGCTTAACATGTTCTCCCTGGAACTCATTCCTGCCCTGAAGAAAATACAGAATGTGTCACTCTTCTATGTCAGTGAGTCAGCGCTTCAGACTGATTCTGTCGAGCTCATTGCAGCTTCGACCAAGAGGAAAACAGTGAGCGTTTATAAGGTGTATGTGGACAGATGGGAGTGTGTGAGACAGGTGGCTCTGCCGCAGGAACCTGTGGTTCTGGCTGCGCATGGGACGTGTCTGTGTGTGGCCACTTGTGACAGATATTTTCTCCATGATTATCAGAGCCAAACCACCCTCGATCTTTTCCCACATAACCTGGGAAAGCAAAATATAATTGCCAACAAATGTGGAAAAGGAGAATTCATTTTAAATGGGCCTGGATCTTTGGGTAAGAATTTTTATTATTCTAAAATAAAAATAAAATCGTAATAGAACTGTGCAAAAAATCTGCCAGTGCAATAAAAATAAATAAGGCATGCATAAAAAGGCATTACATTTACTTCATGTTCTCACAATAATTAATAAAATGGAGAACAAATGATATCAAATAATTTTATGTCTCCTCAAAAGAAATCTAAACAGAAGAGATTTATTAACTTGATTAAATTTGCCAAGACCAGATGATCGAAGCTACAGTGTAATGCAACTTCATTTATTTTTAATATACTTTTTTAAACAATTTTACATTTATTTATTTTGGTTCAGCAGTTGATTAGCTGTATTTAAATTATTGCCTAATTAAATTCTAATTTTATTTCTTTTTAATCCCTTTTTTATTTTTAATTATTAAACTTAGGGAATTTTAGGACAAATAATTTAATATTTAATTAACAAATGCTTGAAAACTTCATTAATGCCTGTCTATAAAGCAAGCAAGCATGCAAATAAATACATTTTACATTTCAGTAAAAATTTGTGCAGAGATTATTTATTTGCTTTGTAAACTAACCAAGTAAAAGTAGTCTATATATGACACACAGGCATGTTTGTGATGAAGAATGGCACTTCCCAGCATCCTCCTGTACAGTGGCCTGATGGCGTGGTGGACGCCGCAGTTCATTTCCCATATGTGCTTGCTCTACAAAATCAGACTGTTCATATCTACAGCATTCTGGACCAACAGCTGAAGCAAACTGTCCCTTTACAAAGTGCCAAATCTCTCGTCTCAACAGAAGGTACGTTTTACAATCCAACATCAATCTTTCAAAAATCATTCATTAGTAGTCATTGTAAATTCAGAGGTCCTATTATCATTCTTGAATGCCTGTACATTGCATCTTTACATCTTCATAAATTCAAGATGCTACATTTTTTAAAATCAACAAATATTTTTGCTCTAAACAGTCACATTATAAAAGTAAAATGGGTTTCGATTCCAACTGTTTGTTGCAGTTGTTGACTGATGGCGACACTAGTAATATTTATTCATACTTTAATTGTAAACTCATTTAAAGGCTTACTTCCAGATATTTCCTATCTCTTTCTTCAATATAGAAAGTATTTTTGTTGTTGCTGACAAAGAGATTCATCGGCTGTCACCAGTTCCTCTGGAGGATCAGATTCAAGAGCTGGTTAAGAGTCAAAGAGTTGAAGAAGCCCTGACACTGCTGGACAAGCTTCAAGATCTTTTGCCAAAAGATTCATATAAGGTAAGACTGATGATAAATTACTAAAGAAAGTGGATTTGTGCCTTATCTTTCTTCAATATATTAGAAAAACATAATTATTAAAGGGATAGTTCACCCAAAAATGAAAATTTCCCCACAATTTACTCACCCTCAAGCCATCCTAGGTGTATATGACTTTCTTCTGTCAGATGACAATCGGAGTTATAAAAAATGTCTTCTAAGCTTTATAATAGCCGTAAATAGGAGTTGAGATTCTGAAGTCCAATAAAGTGCATCCATCCATCATAAAAAGTTCTCCACACAGTTCTGGGAGGTTAATAAAGGCCTTCTCAAGCAAAGTAATGCATTTGTATAAGAAAAATATCAATTTTTAAAACTTTAAACCGTAATCTTTAACCACTCCAGGATGTAGGCGAACACGTTGATGAATACAGAAGTGCGTTGGAGTAAAACAAAACACCGGTCATGAATCAGAAGTACAAAATGAGTATTTGTAAAGAAACATTTTGAAGGTTTTCAATATAAGCCAAGAGGACACAACATAAGCCAAGAGGTTTTCTTTTACAGAAACTGACAACATGCTGGTTTTCAGTTAGCGGAAGCAACAGATAAAGGTTTAAAAAGTTTTAAATGTAGATATTTTTCTTACATAAACGCATAGATTTACTTCAGATGGCCTTTATTAATTAATAAAACAACCTGGAGTCGTGTGAAGCACTTTTTATGATGAACGAATGGACTTTATTATGCTTTAAAATCTCAACAGCCATTCACTTTTTTTTTTTTTAAATATAACTCCAATATTTGTCTGAAAAAAAGAAAGCTATATACACTTAGGATGGCTTCAGCGTGAGTAAATCATGGGGTAATTTTCATTTTTGGTTTAACTATCCCTTTAAGCCAGTCCTTGACCCCTAAGTGTCAATAATATGTTCTTAAATCCATTCATACACACACACACACAGATTATATTTGATAAGAGTACATATCCTGCTGAAAGACAGTCATATGAATATAATCTTAAGAAATAGAAACTACACATAATAAGGTTAATGTAGCCATGAGGTCAGTGAGGCTGAGCCTCTTAGACATACTAAGCAAGATAATTCATATAAGCACTCGCACTAGATGCACAGATGTCATTCCAGCAAGATATAAAAAAATCTTACTATAGTATTAAGCAAAGACCACAGAGGCATGAATATGAGCTCATCAAATATACATATGCTACATGATTTTAGAATTAAATGTGCAGAGTTAAATATTTAATAAGTTTTAATATACTTAATAATAGTCTGCGCCGACAGCTGTTGCACTAAGGGCTTCCCGAGTTTGAATCCCAGCTTGAGAACATTTCCCAATCCCGCCCCCTTCTCTCTCTCCCACTTTGCTTCCTGTCCGCTATGATCGGTCCTATAATAATAAATATATATATATATATATATATATATATATATATATATATATATATATATATATATTTAAGATTTATTTTTGGCTTTTTTGTAAACTAGAAGCAAGCATGTTATAAATTACCCGGTTCAAAAGTTTACATCCCCTTAATTCTTAATACCCTGTTTTTACCTAAATGATCCACAGCTGTGTTTTTTGTTTAGTGATAGTTGTTCATGAGTTCCTTGTTTGTCGTGAACAGTTAAACTGCCCGCGGTTCTTTAGAAATATCCTTCGGGTCCAACAAATTTTTTGGATTTTCAGCATTTTTGTGTGTTTGAACCCTTTCCAGCAAGGACTATGATTTTGAGATTCATCTTTTCACAATGAGGACAACTGAGGGACTCATATGCAACTATTACAGAAGGTTCAAATGCTCACTGATGCACGATGCGTTAAATACCCTGATCTTCAAATGTAAAAAGTTTTCACCCCCCGGCTGTCCACTTCCAAAACAAAGATTCACATATAATGTACTCACCCCATTGTCATCCAAAATGTTCATGTCTTTCTTTCTTCAGTCATAAAGAAATTATGTTTTTGAGGAAAACATTTCAGCATTTTTCTCTACATAATGGACTGCTATGGTGCCCCGGTTTTGAACTTCCAAAATGCAGTTTAAATATGGCTTCAAACGATCCCAAAAGTGGTTGTAAACGATCCTAGCCGAGGAAGAAGGGTCTTATCTAGTGAAACGATCTGTTATTTTCATTTAAAAAAAATACAATTTAAATACTTTTTATTCTCAAACGCTCGTCTTGCCTTGCTCTCGTTGATCTCTGTGTATTCTGACTCAAGACAGTTAGGGTATGTCGAAAAACTCCAACCGTATTTTCTCCCTCAACTTCAAAAATCATTTCAAAATCATCCTACATCACTGCAGATGTACAGACACAGTCTTTGCAAAGTGAACATGCCAAGATCAAACACCCTTAACAAAAAAGGTAAAACAGCATTGTAGGATGATTTTGAAATGATTTTTGAAGTTGAGGGAGAACAATACAATTTTTCGGCATACCCTAACTGTCATGACCCGGAACAAAAACAGTTTAGGCAGAGTAAGACAAGATGAGTGTTTGAAAATATATAAATTGTATTATTTTTATAAAATTAACCGATCGTTACGCTAGATAAGACCCTTCTTTTTCAGCTGGGATCATTTACAATCGCATTTTGGATCATTTGAAGCCTCAATTTACAAAACTGCATTTTGAAAGTTCAAAATCGGGGCACCAAATCAGTCCATTATATG
The DNA here is from genome assembly GCA_019740295.1 of Labeo calbasu. Lineage (NCBI taxonomy): Eukaryota > Metazoa > Chordata > Actinopteri > Cypriniformes > Cyprinidae > Labeo > Labeo calbasu. The sequence continues at coordinate 24,565 of JAHKKF010534985.1, read as the reverse complement.
GAAAAAAATGCTGAAATGTTTTCCTCAAAAAACATAATTTCATTACGACTGAAGAAAGAAAGACATAAACATCTTGGATGACAATGGGGTGAGTACATTATATGTGAATCTTTGTTTTGGTAGTGGACTTCTCTAACAGCTCAGGGGTGAAAACTTTTTAAATTTGAAGATCAGGGTAAATTGAACTTATTTTGTCTTCTGGGAAACATGTAACATCTTCTGTAGCCTCTGAAGGGCAGTACTAAATTAAAAAATATGATATTTAGCCATATAAGAAAAATGTAAAATGAAAAACGGAATCTCCATTCCGTTCAAAAGTTTTCACCCTCTGGCTCTTAATGCATGTTTTTTCCGTCTGGAGCATCAGTGAGCATTTGAACCTTCTGTAATAGCTGCATATGAGTCCCTCAGTTGTCCTCAGTGTCAAAAGATGGATCTCAAAATCACACAGTCATTGTTGGAAAGGGTTCAAATACACAAAAATGCCAGGAAACCAAAGAATTTGTATGACCTGAATGATTTTTCTGAAAAACAGCAGGCAGTTTAACTGTGACATGATGAAAACTATCCCTGAACAAAAAAATACAGCTGTGGGTCATTCAGAAGAACTTAAACTTTTGAACCTGGTCATTTTTATAAATTCAACTATTATTTTCTCTTGTGGACTATATGTAAATGTCTTTTACGTGTAATATCTTTTTTCAGGTCAGTACTAAATAAACAATAAGGTAGCATTTTAAATGGCCCGTTTATTTTGGTAAAACAATTAAAATTTTTAATGATCCTGAAAGGGGGATGTAAACTTTTGACCTTTTGAACTGTATATATTCACAAATATAATAACATTCATCCTGATTTATGCCATTCACCACTTTAGGATCTACACAAGAATGTTATCTGTACATCTGGATTGATAAAGTTCTACAAAGAGGCTTTTGTGGAAGCAAAAGAGCTTTTTATGTAAGCGCTACTTTTTTAAGAAAGCACTATTTCAGTCATCCCGCTTCATAATTTTATGTAATTTGTGAAATTTACTAGCAATTTCTATGTGAAAACTGTTTCCAAATCCTACACCTTTTCAGTATAATCTTTTATCTCCCAGTAAAGGTGAACTAGACCCGAGGGAAATCATTAGCCTTTATCCAGCTATGCCTGTTATGAGTGAAGACTTTACACCTCAGACAACAGCAGTCAGCAATGCCAAGGACCTGTGGACGTTAAGTCGAGGCGACTGGCCGACATTTCAACAATACCTAAGCTTTTTGGACGACTTCTTGAGAGAAGTCAGGCCAACGAGTCAGGGCCAAATGTGTCCTCAGGACATCGACTCAGCACTTTTTAAGCTGTATTTGGAACAAGGTGAATATGAAAAACTGGACCAGCTTGTGTCGTCGCAGAATAGCTGTAACCTCCAGATGTGTGTGCCTGACTTAGAAGACCACAAAAGGTTTGCACTCATCATTTAAGGCTAATACAGGTTATTTTCTAGTGAAAAGCCAAACTGATTTGCTGTCATTTCAGGTTTTTCACTCTTGGATTGCTCTATCAAAGTCAAGGCCAGCATTTCAATGCAATTCAGGTATCTTTGAAAAGATCCACAGAGCAATGACTAAAGATGAATCAGAAAGAAAAGTAAACAACTTTTTTTTCAGACCTGGGTTAAAATTGTGGAGGAGCAAAGCGAGGACCCATCACACATCAACGTATTCCAGCATATAGTTAATACGCTCTCAAATCTGGAACATAAACCCATCATCTGGAAATTTGTAGACTGGGTTCTTCAGAGAGACCAAAAGGCAAGTATTTTAACTGTCATATACTGTTTATCAACAGCAGAGGGCATAGTTATACAAATTTCATTAAGTCTAGTTTACTCTTTTGCCCTTGGCAGTAAAAGAAACAACATTATGCATCTAGAATTTGCTCTAACTATTTTGCTATAATATACTACTGATAAAAAGTTTGGCCTCTGTAAGATTTTTTGCTCACCGAGGCTAAGATGAATCTTCAGCATCGTTACTCCAGTCTTCAGTGTCACATGATCCTTTAGAAATCACTGTAATATGCTGATTTGGTGAAAACCGTTGATGAATATAATGTTCTTTTTTTCTTTCTACTAAACATTTGAATGGTAGGGTTTATTGCATTGTGAGCAATGTGTTTTTTAAAACGTTCTTTATTTTAATATAGGCTGGAATACTGATTTTTACAAAGACGCATAAAAGCAGCCATGTTACATTTGCACCGGAGGAAGTCCTCACTATTCTCACCACCTACCCAGTTGCTATGACTCTGTACTTGGAATATTTAGTCAGTGAATTACACAGCAAGGTGAGGTATTTATTTATAATTAATGACTGTTTTAATGGGGTCATCAGAAATCAAATTTACATGTTTATGTTTTGAAATACACTACCAGTCAAAAGTATTGGATCAGTAAGATTTTTGATGTTTTTTAAAAAAAAGTCTCTTCTGCTCACTAAGCCTGCATTTATTCCAAAATCCAAAATACAGCAAAATCTGTAATATTGTGAGATACTTGTACTATTTAAAATAACCGCTTTCTATTTGAATTTATTTTGAAATGTAATTTATTCCTGGAATCTCAGCATCATTACTCCAGTCGTGAGTGTCACATGATCCTTCAGAAATCATTGTAATATTCTGATTTGCTGTTCAAGAAACATTTATTATTATTTAATATTTAAAAAAAGATGAATACATTTTTTTCAGGATTCTTTAATGAATAGAAAGATCCAAAGATCAGCATTTATCTGAAATAAAAAGCTCTTGCAACATTATACACTATGCCATTCAAAAGCTTGGAGTCAGAAATGATAGAAATTAATACTTTTGTTTAGCAAGGATGATTTAAATTGATCAAAAGTGATGATAAAGACATTTACAATGTTACAGAAGATTTTTATTTCACAAAAATGCTGTTCTTCTGAATTTTCTATTCATCAAGGAAACCAGAAACAATTCTACTCAGCTGTTTTCAACACAATAATAATAATAAATGTTTTTTGAGCAACAAATCAGAATATTAGAATGATTTCTGAAGGATAAAAAAATATCAGCTTTGAAATCACAAGAATAAATTACATTGTAAAATATATTCAAATAGAAAACAGTTATTTTAAATAGTAAAAATATTTCAGAATTGTACTGTTTTTGCTGTACTTTGGATCAAATACATGCAGGCTTGGTGAGCAGAAGAGACTTCTTTAAAAAAAAAACATAAATCTTTTAACTGGTAGTGTATAAAATATAAAATACAGAACAGTGTTATTTTAGTATTATTTATATAGTATTATAGTTTTTTATTAATATTTTGAATATGCTTTAATTTTATATTTTTTTATTTTAATTTCAGTTTAATTTTTAGTTAGTCATGTGGTTTTGACTTTTTATTTATAATTTTTTTTTCTTTGGATGTAGTTTTATTTCAGTTAATAATTTTACTACTTAGACTGATCAATTACATAACGTTTTTCAGTTAATATTTTATTTCAGCTTATATATATTACCTAAAATTTGTAATAGAAATAGTAATAGTTTTACCTCAATACTCAAGACAATACTGGTATGAATAGATTTGTAACATTCATAACAGAATGCTTCCTCTACAGCCCAAAAAAAGATTTTTTAGTGAATCCAAGTTACATAAACGACTCGTTCTGAACTTCTGCAATTTTGTGGCATCGCATCCACGTTTACACAATGCAGCCGACGATCAGAAACTTCACCTGGCTATTCACAGTGACGTAATAGGGAGAAAGCAGCATAAATGCTATTATTTCTAAGTCTCAGGGCACGCATTACAGAAAGTTAAGTCTCAAATTAAACCCTAACAAGTTTCAAACAGAAATCACCATGGTGACTAAACAGATAGGATTCTAGAATTGGAATGCTTCTGTAATGTGGTCCCAGAAGAACCAACAATGAGAGTAAAATGGGTGTATGTGTGTAAAACTGCTTCTCATTATACAACACGGAGTGTTTTTTAAAGGCACAGCAGCAAAAAAAAAAAGTGACAAAAAATCCTGTATTAGTATACTGCATGACCCCTTTAATGCCAGTTCTCTATGACTGAATGTCACATTTAAGAAGCCAGTTGTCTATTCACAGGAGGAAAAGCATCATACCATGCTCATCACATCATATATCAAACGGATATTGCATTCAACTGAGGATGACTACAAAAATGAAGCAAACAGGGAAGAGATGAGACATAAACTACAGCAATTACTTTGGCAATCTTCTTTCTACAATGCGTACGCCATACATGGTGAGCACAATACATGCAGATAAAGACTTTCATAGGTTAATTACATCTTGAAAGTGTTCATGGATGCAACAAAGCGCTATTCTCTTGACTCTTACAGACCAAATACCACCCTCGCTTCTTCATGTGGAGAGAGCAATTTTGCTTGGGAAGACTGGTAAACACAAAAAGGCCCTGCAGGTTTTGGTCCACGAAGAAAAAGACCAGCAGGCTGCTGAAAACTATTGTTGGAGGACCTCTGCTGGACGAGACAGGAAGTTCACGCAGGGAATGTTTCTCACCCTGCTTCAAATCTACATCGAGTCCAGACACCATGTGATCGCGGCAGTGGATCTGCTGAACCAAAATGCAGCGTGTTTTGATTTAGCCAGTGTGTTGAGGGTGCTTCCGGACTCCTGGTCTCTGAAACTGGTGCTGCGGTTCCTCTCTGAGTCACTGAGAGGAACAGTACATGACAAAAGAATGAGAGGTCTGGAGATGAGCCTAGCCAAGGTGGAATCCCTAAGACACAAGCATGTCTGGGTGAGACGCACTATAAATAAAGCCATTTATGTGCCAAAAGAAATCTGAAATATTCACTAAACCCAAACTGCAATGCTATGTTATTCTTTATGCTCCCAGATGGAAGCAGCGCATGAAAAAATCAGTGTTGACAGAGGATTTGTTTGCCATTCATGCCAGAGATGTCTCACAGGGCCTGAGTTTCTGCGCAGGCCGACAGGAGAGCTGACACACATATCCTGTCATGATGGAGAAAGCGGTCACTGAACAACAAAGACACTATTATTCATACATATTCACATTTTCATTCTTAGCACATGCTGTTTTACTAGGTTGCCTACAATAAAGACAGTAATTACTTGGACAGTAAGACAACTACTAGCACAAACTGCTGAGAATAGATGACACCAACAAACATGCCACAAACACGAGCGGGACACCCACAACAACAGCACCTACACTACACCACAATGGTGCAGAGATGATACTGTACAGTTGAATGCGTACTGTACAGACTACAATGAGAATAAGAATATAATAAATAAAAGTATATTATAATGTGAGTTGTAGACTCAGAATTGCAAGAAACAAAGTCTGAATTGTGTTTGAAAAATGTCTCTTATTTGATCAAAAATTACAGAAATTTTTTTAATGTTGTGAAATAACTTTAAATTGCTCTATTTTAATATGTTTTAAAATTATTCCTGTGATGCAAAACTGAATTTTCAGCATCCATTTCTCCAAACTTCAGTGTCACATGATCCTTCAGAAATCATTCTGAAATGCCGATGCTCGTTATTATTAATGCTGAAATCAGCTTAATATTTTTATAGAAAACCTGATACATCTTTTAGAATTCTTTGAAGTGATCAGAAGTACAGCATTTATTTTAAATAAAAACATATTTTGTAACATTATAAAAGTCTTTACTGTCACATTTGATCAATTTAAAGCATCCTTGCTTAATAAAAGTGTTAATATCTGTCAAATTAAATGAATTACAATACTTTTCCTCTGTAACATTTTACGTAAAGCCTTTATGTATAATGCATTATAAATGGTTATTAAAGGGTATAACACATTATAATTATTCATAATGTGCACTGCGATACATCATGTTGTTGTAAATAATTATAACCAAATTTAAAATGCATAGCTTAACAATGAGGTTAACAATGTGGTTATAATTATTCAAGAGATTGTACAATTCATTATAACATGCATTACATGGTAAAATGAATGCATTAAAACTACTTTTATAATGCATTATAAAAGTAGTATCAAATGCTCACTGATGCTTCAGGAGGAAACATAATGCATTAAGAGGCAGGGGGTGAAAACTTTTGGAATTTCAAAGATCAGGGTAAATTTCACTTATTTTGTCTTCTGGGAAACATGTAACTATCTTCTGTAGCTTCTGAAGGACAGTACTAAAAGAAAAAAAATATGATATTTAGGCAAAATAAGAAAAATATACACAACTTCATTCTGTTCAAAAGTTTTCACCCCCTGGCTCTTAATACAACGTTTTTTCCTTCTGGAGCATCAGTGAGCATTTTAACCTTCTGTAATAGTTGTATATGAGTCCCTCAGTTGTCTTCAGTGTGAAAAGATGGATCTCAAAATCATACATTCATTACTGGAAAGGGTTCAAATACACAAAAAAGCTGAAAAACCAAAGATTATGTGGGACCTAAAGGATTTTTCTGAAGAAGAGCAGACAGTTTAATTGTTCAAGACAAACAAGGGACTCATAAACAACTATCACCAAAAAAAAAAAAACACGACAGCTGTGGATGATTCAGGTAACAACACAGTATTAAGAATCATGCATATGTAAACTTTTGAACGGGGTCATTTTTATAAATTCAACTATTATTTTGTCTTGTGGACTATATGTAAATATCTTGTATGTGAAATATCTTACTCAGGTCAGTACTAAATAAAAAATATCATGCATTTTGTATGATCCCTCTTATTTTGGTAAAATACATTTTGCAGATTATGCAAAATGTATGTAAACTTTTGACCTCAACTGTACATAAAGGCTTTGAATAAAGTGTTACCTTTTTCTCTTTTTTGCAACAATGCACTGTTGTACTTTCTCTGCAAATAACAGACATGCAACTTAAGTACGAGCCAAAGCCTAGGCATGCCAGTGTAAATAATAATAAACTATTCTTTCAACCATGTTCATTCATGCTTCATATACATTCATTGAGGCTGTACGCCTTCTGACTTGGCTGAAATGACCTTTGCATACTATGGGCCTCAACACGGGTGCCAGAGAACAAACTATATTATAAACAAGTCGACATCCCTTTTACACCCACTGGACTGGGTTGGCTCAGTGCTGTCTGCTTCTAGCCCAAGCATGGTGAGGAACTGGCAGCCTTACAAACCCAGGCTCTACACCACTTCAGGATATGGTGCTCTCCAGACAAGCCACCTTATGTGGACAAATTCTCAGACCAGACTGTTTTGTTTGTGGACATGAAAAAATAAATCACAAAACTCCTCAAATATGTTATCCACGTGAATATGAAAATATACCAAACAGACTGTGAGATGTCAAAATTAATTCATTGTTGCATAAAGTCCATTTGTCCAGTCCAGTGTTGCTTCCATTTCTGTTATAAATCTCTTGCCATGCTTGTTCTAACTGGCTTTCGTTTTATTGTGTTTACAAATAAGACGACATAAAAAAAAAAAGCTTTAACACAGATTGGTGTGCCAAACTATCTATTTGCATGTAAATATATATCTATTATCTATATAGGTGGTATTCATGAGTCAAATTAGCTAAAAAAAAAAAAAAGCATTTTAGGTGCATATAATGTGTATTTTTTAGTATTATGCACTTACTGGGCAAATCTCATCAAAACATGTCAGGTCAACAGGTCAAATGAAATTACATTTTTAAAAAAAAGGTTAATAAATATGTCAGTTTACATAAAACACAACATTTTTTTAATGTGTAAAATATAAATAAAACTGAGGCAAACACTAACCCAGACAGGTTGTGTGTGATTCCCCATACTTTGCATTTGCTATGTGTTAAGTACTTGTGTACAGGGCCGGGCCGATGGTCATTTGGGTGGACTCTGAATTTACTTTTAGATCCCTCCCTTCTTTGATAGATGCCTCTTGGGGCTTTTAATGTTTTGGCATTTCAGGGCTAAGGAGACTACAAACCCACAAGCTTGCAGTACTGCAAGCAGTTTTAGTAGATTTGATTTAACCTAGCTTCACTTGATCTTTCAGGTGTTATTTACGCTCAACAATACTCAAATAATAAAGCAATCTGCTGCAGATACTTGCTTATATGGCCAGTCAGCATGTCCCCTGGAGAGAAGCCCGGGATCTTTAAAGGCTTCTGCACAGATGGTCATTTTACACATGAGGAAACAGGATGGATGCAAAAATCAACAGTTACAGAACAAATTGTGGTAGAGAACCAGTCATCTTTATAAATATCTACACCACAGACAGAGGAAAAGAGTAAAAACAACAAAAAAAAACACGTTCCTCTCGTGCTGCTAAAGATAAATGCAGACATCTAAAATGCCTGTGTTTTCTTCAAAACATTTTTAATTTAGGAATGAATTGGAAACATACCCTATATTTCCAAATGGAATCGGTTTTATACTTTGTTTGTATTTACTTATGGCTGAATTTAATGAGGATATAAATCAAGTGCTGCCTTTTTATGATTTAAGACTCAGAACAAAATGTGTCACGCGACAGACTATAGAGGGTTTGCACCGACGTCATGTTCTGGTCAGTTACCCAGATGCTCGGCCATTGCGGCAATACTCATATGTAAACAGAAGCATAAATTGCACAGTTAGTGTACCACTGAAGACGTTGTTCTACTAATTTATGCTGTCTAAACTATGGAAAATCTGTGGAAGCTGCAAAATCATACAGAGAAGGACTTAGAAAGCAGGAAAGGTCGTTTTATTTTAACAAACTAAAGTTAATACAGGGCTCAACGCTAAGCAGCGATAATGTTTCCTTGGTTACTGCTGTACACAAAGCTCCGCTACGCTGCTTAATAAATGCGTTATACAGATGCTAGATGAAAAGAAAAAGCCTGTCTGAAAACAGACAGTTCCCCTCAGAGACACATTAATATAAACTCCTTCCCCCAATTCATTATTACGGGTTTCTTCCAATATTTCGTGCATCGTGAACAGTGAGATTGATCTGCCTGCTACAGTATTTTCTCCTTTTTATGTCCGTCTTCAGCTGTTAACGGCCTTTTACAGACTAAATATAATAATAATGTAATATTTCCACACAAATTACATTTTGGAACATGAATGCAGTGCAGTGAATGTATGACTTGCATGGGCCACAGAGCAGTCCATATTGTCCAGCCCTGTACTAGGTGGTAAACATCCGTACGATCTGCCTCCGTTGTCGCGGACTGATGACCCGACAGTTTTTCCTTCTATTTCTTATCCTGACATAGAATTACTTTCGTTTCTTCGTTTTTTCGCCAAGCCTATACGCGAGTTCCGTTCGGTTCAATGGAATTGTTTACACTCAATGCTGCCGCAATGGCCGACTTCCGGATTAATGACGTAACGTGAAAACACTCACACGAGGAAACATTAAAACTGACATTAGAGTGAGTTGGTAAAACTATGACGATGTGTATTGTAGAGATTGTACGTAACAATACACGATTAATAGGAGTGTCACGATATACCAGTACTGATCATAATCATAATATTTAAATAATGAAATATCCTTATCTTGTTAATTAGGGGAACAATAATAATGTGACACATAATAATCCAGCGCCACCACTATTATGGAGCGCTAAACTCTCGTGTGTAATTGGTTTCATTCATATTCGACACCGGAAAGTCCACAAACTAGACTCATTGGAATAATAAAACAAATTACTTTCCAGGAAATCCCTTATATGGACAAAGGCATCCAGCTGTAGCTGAATAAAACTCTTAAGGATAAAACGCTTATGTTTAGTATGATGAAGCAGATGAGAATCAGAACACAATTATACCAGTATATGGTTTACCTGTGTTCTTCAAGTCATCTCAGGTATTTTCATATAGATAATGTATATTTTTATTGCAGTGCTAATCGACATAGCCTTTATCACTATATAAAGTGTTTTCAGGAGGGGTCATCAATGGGCCATATTGGCTGCACTGAATGTAAACAATGCCACTGAACCGAACAAAACTAGCATATTTTGCTGATTATTGCTGCTGAAAATGGTCAATTATTGTTGTGATTTGGTCTGTACTACTTGGTCGGACCAGGGAAAACGACATTTGTGTTTGTTCTTATCATTTCCGGTCAGGTAGGTGAAATATTATCTTAATTAATACTGCTTGTAAATCTTTACCACCTATTAACTTTAGTTTGTCAAAATATTGTGCCTGTTCCTGCTTACTAGTCCTTCTCTATATGATTTAGCAGCTTCCACATGTTTTTCTGTGTTTTAGACAGCATAAATTGGCAGAACAACGTATTCAGTAGTACATTAACTGTGCAATCCATGCTGTTTATATCTGAGTATTGCCAATATGACCGTGCATCGGGGTACCTGACCAAATCGTGACGTAAGTGCAAACCTCTAAAGAATAGTATAAAATAATAATCAGTTTATTGAAGAAAGTTTTTTTAAACACTTGACGCATAACGCAAGTTAAATAAGTAAAAATAAGTACTTATTAAACACTCATAAATTGTCTTTGACACTGCTAAACTAATAATGGTTTTAGTCTCTTCTGTGATGTAATTCACTGGTCAAAAAGTATCAAAAAGAAAATTTTCATTGTTTAAGATTTCTATAGATGTCACAATATATCGCTATTATGATTTTTTTTTGAGGCCACGATAGTTGTGTAGTGAAAAATCTGATATTGCGACAGTCATAAATTGTGTATATATTTTTATATCTAGTAAATTTTGTCACTGACCTGCATAATATATACCATAACATACTATACATTGTACCATTATACTCAAATATTGTACCAAAAAAATAGAGGATTACGTTTATCGCCAATTACACTGATGCACTATTTTTGATTCAAGGCATGGATACAAACTGTACTTTTTGGCAAAAGTATAAACTTACTAATTTTAGTATGTTTCTCACAAAAAAACATTTGTTTGGCTGGAAGACTTGCAATGCGAGCGTCAACACACAAGTTTTTCTTTCTTTTTTGGAGCCTGAGAGCTCCTCAATACCATAAACTCTTGCGTAACAATTCTTTAAAAAGTCTACTTGTGTTCCTTCAGAAAAAAAAACGTACGTTTTGAAAGGCAGGGTGAGTTAATGACAGAATTTATTTTCTAGAAGAACTACACAAAGATGCTCAGTTTGCTGTTGGTGCCAGCGATGCCAAGATGCAGTAATCCTGAGACATCTGTTGGGCTTCTGAACAAAAAGACATCACACTGTGAGTGTCAGGTAGCTGCTTAAATACAGTACAGCCCTCGGAACTGGTACTGTATATAAGAGGAAGTGCATCTCACCCATATTTAGCAAATAAGCCGCAAACGGTTACAGCGTATTCTTTATGACGCATTTTTTCTGGCCTCGGTGGTTGCTGAGACACAAGGAGAATCTTAATTTGCAACCTTTGGATAGCAATAATGGTAAGGTACCAAAAAGACGTAAAGATAGAACATCCCTAATTTGCAGTTTCCTTGAAGAAGCTAATGCTACAGTGAGGAAATCCGAGAATAAACACCCCAAAGGATGATCAAAACATATCTATTTTTCAACCCCTATAAGCAACGCTGTCATTTCCATAGCTTTCTTTACCTTCGGTTTTGGAGCCAGGCCACCAGGGGATAGTCACAGCGTAGACCACTGGAGACACCGGGGGAGAGGCAAAGACCACAGGCTCCTACCATGCATCCTGGCTCCCAGACATGGCCTGTAGTGTGGCGTGTAGAATAATCCCACAGCAGGGCATATGGGATTTGTTCATTCCCAGCACACATCTTTCTCTGCTTTGTCTAGCCGTCGTATCCTCACACAATGGACTGAATGCTCATTGTTAGCATGTTTGACGGTCATGCAATCAGTCTAATTAACATGTAACAATGGCAATGTCAAACTTCAGATGCCTTCCAATTTGTCATCAGACTGCTATTTAACAGCTAAAATTAAATTTGTTTAGCATGCAGAAGTGCTGCGCGAGCTGGGAAGGTGAACTGGCTTTGAATCTTGTAGTAAATGGGGCCTTTTGCATGCAGATGTTTTTGAGAAGTAAATATAGATTCATGAACACGCCACCATACTTGGAAAGCTGTTTATCTTCTACTTACGGGTTATTACCATAATGAGCTGGACTATGAGGACTAATGACTTTGTGAGATTGGTCGACGTCCATAGAAAACTCTTGGCTTGAATGTGTTAATTAAGGGAAAATGAAGATATTGAGTTTAAATATGATATAACAAGCCGTGAAATAAATATGGAAATTTACAGATCTTGGAATCGTAAAACAATATTGCCATGCTGGCACTAAACTGAGAGTACGCTCAAGGGTGGTTCCTTTGACTGGGTTTTGAACTTGAAGACCCGAGTGTAATATACATTTAAAGCAGTTTTCCTAACCCTACTGCATCCCTGCTTCTGGGAAGGAGAGTAATTGGTTTTGCTGACTCATGGAAGTTCACATTGTGGCATTGTTATCCTTGCTTTTAGTGCGTTATCCCTCAAATTCTCTGTTACAGCTAAAAGTCGTTTTAACTGTTGAAGGTGGTTAAAACCACCACCATTTACCCATAGCCATAATTCTGTATGACTGTCCTATTTATATGCCATGTTGTCATACATAAAATAAATTCAGCATGCATGATGAAAGTGGACACGCACAAAAAGTACTCCTTGATATCTAGAAAGATAAGCAGAGTAGGACCTAAAGCAAAAATGTATTCAGGCATTATATTTGTTGCAGTTTAGTTTTCAAAACTAAAAAAAAAAATCTGCATTCGCATGTTCAGTAGTTTAAAAAAAAAGAAGCATATAATACATGCAAAACAATGGGGCAGCAAATTTACTTTTGTTATTAAGATCAGTACCTGCAAGCAGGTACTTAATCTAAAACCTAAATCTGGTGCAAAACAAATTCGGAGTGTCTATTTACACTAAGTACAAATAGCCCTCCTCAAAAACCTCCTCATCCAGGTTTTGCTCATTTTACAGTTGGTGCACTAGTAAAAAATAAATAAAAATAATTTTAAAAATGCAAACCCATGGGACAGCAAATTTACTTTTGCGATTAATATCAGGTCCTTAATCTTAAAAGCTAAATCTGTTGCAAAAACAAATTCAGAGTGTCTATTTACACTAAGTACAAATAGCCCAGGATGTTGGCAGAGTCTATTACACTAGCTCCGCCCACCAACGTGTGATTGGGGTAGTCAACACTAATTGTCAAACATCAATTTTAAAGTTGGTGCACAAGTACAAATTGTTAAAAAAAAAAGCACATAATACATGCAAAACAATGGGACAGCAAATGTACTTTTGCGATTAAGATCAGTACCTGCAAGCAGGTTCTTAATCTAAAAACCTAAATCTGGTGCAAAACAAATTTGGAGTGTCTATTTACACTAAGTACAAATAGTTGGCAGAGGCTATTTACACTAACTCTGCCCACTGACATGTGATTGGGGTGGATAACACTACAAAAGACGATTGTTAAACATCAATTCCAGTGGCGTAGATGGTTCAAATCTGCCTTTTGCTTCAAATTCTCTGTTACAGTTAAAAGTCGTTTTTAACTATTGAGGGTGGTTAAAACCACAACCATTTACCCATAACCATAATTCTGTATGACTGTCCTATTCATATGCCATGTTGTTAAACATAAAATAAATTCAGCATACTTGATGAAAGTGGACAAGCACAAAAAGTACTCCTAGATATCTGGAAAGATCAGTAGAATAGGACTTAAGGCAAAAATGTATTCAGGCATTATATTTGTTGCAGGTTAGTTTTCAAAATTGAAAAAAAGCTAAAACTGGTGCAAAAACAAATACAGAGTGTCTATTTACACTAAGTACAATTAACCCAGCTTGCTGGCAAAGGCTATTTACACTAACTCCGCCCACCAACATGTGATTGGGGTGGTCATCACTACAAAAGATGATTGTCAAACATCAGCTCCAGTGGCGCAGATGTAATGTGTGTACTGTAGTCTTTTGACGCGATCAAATGTCATTTCGGAAAAACATTTACTTTCAATAAAAATTAAGAAAATAATCAAAAAGTTGAAAAAGTGTCGGGTAGGATTAGTATAGGCTTTATTGTCCCAATATGGTGGCATTCATTTAAAAATTTGAATTAGAATTAGAATTTACACTCAATACATTATTATTGCATACTGTTTTATAATGTACTACAATACTGAAGTGCAGATAATTGCCACTATTTGCAATAAATACATTAAATAGCAGAGAATCCTGCTATTTTAACAGTGTAAATAGACCAATTCGGTGTTTGCAAACAGTGATGATGTTTTTCTTGTGGGCAGAGCCTATCTGGTGGCAGAAAATAACAGTTTTCAAGTGGCAGTCTATGGAAACCATGGATTAAAAAAATAAAAAAGGTAAATTTGAGGTTATATTTAAAAACTTTATTCTCACAAATCCCGAGATTATATCTCACAACTCATTTTTTTTTTTACCTCAGAATGAACAAGTTCACTATTGTTGAGTTAAATTGAGTTATAAAGTCCAAAATACGAAATATGAAAAAAAGTCATAGCTGTGAGATAAAATAGGTAAATGTAAAATGTTATAGGTTTAAATAGTATTTCATGCTGTAACTGTAGGGCTAATATAATATGTTCCCTATGAACTGCATAAGTGAATATTCTGTAGACCTATTGCAAGGTAGACCTGCAAGTGATGTAACCAGCGTCGCCAGGTTTTCACAACCTGTTAATTCTGGGGGGTAAAATACACTTTTTTGGTGTAGTTCCCCTGGTAAAATCAGCATTTTAGGGGCTAAATATTACGTTATTGGGGTCATTTCAACCCGCAGACATGAAGAACAACCTGTGGCAATAGTGTTAAAGTAGCCCAATTCCACAGGAAAACCACGGGCTTGGCAACACTGGAAGTAAGTGCACATAGCCACTGCCAAACAAAATTCTGATAGTTCAGACAATAAAGTACTATTATAATAATCAACATGATTCTTAATAAAGTCTGCACTCTTCATGAGAAAAAGTTCTGACCAACAAAATTTACTCCTAACCTCTGTGGATTCATTCGCTATATAACGCTCTTGATTAAAGAGTAAACATTCCTTGACATACACTTAAGAAACTCCAAACAGCATTAGCCAAGCAGTAATTAGAAATTCAGCAACATCAGTTTCCACAAATGAACACACCCAAACAAATCGTAGCTTGGTGGGAGAGAAACTACGCACAAGCAATTCCCAGCGACACATGCTGAGAAATTATGAGACCACCAATCACAGTTGCACAGTAAAAATTACACATGGCATAAATTTTCATTAAGTTCACATGAAGACACCTGTTGAACCCTGGCACAGTGTACGGTATTACAAAACATCCTCTCCAGCGTCCTCTAGCTTTAAGTGAAGTTTAAAAAAAAATAATAATAAATTGTAAAAAATTAAAAACTTGTTTTTGTGTTTATGCAGCAGTAGCTAACATTGTCCAAAAGGTGGATCTCTCATTTTCCTCCTCATCTCCAATACATCAATCTGGTTTTAATTAAGCACAGTGGGCGAGTGTGTTTTAATTGAACTGCGCTACTGTAAAGAGTTTGTTGGCTGAGGAGAGATGTGACCTTATAAAAAAGCAAGGTACATCTCTATATAAATGTCAGAGACACCATCATGATTTATTAGTGGTGTAAAGACCGTGCACTTCAATATCCAAGCATATTAATGTTAGAATATGTCTTTGCAAGTACGCAAAGGTTTCAACCTGTAGTAACCTGTCACAGTTTAGGAACATCAAAAATAGCTCTTGCATATTCACAATAATGAGCACTTGGCGTGAAGTTGACTGTCAGCCGCTTATCTCACATTAAGATAGATGGAGATTGAGTAGGCGCTGCTTTAAAAAGCACACGGCTCATAATGTCGGGCTCTGGCGCATTTCTGTCCTTTAATTTGGAAAGGGCGTTTCAGAAATGTCACGGAACTTAGAAAGATAATGGAGGGTAAATGTATAGATTACAGTGGATTTCCAAGGTCCAACGATATAATTTGGCTAATTTCAATGGAACAAACCCACAGGCGGAAACCTGTAAATGTAGTTACACTGATAAAAATCTTCAATTGACTTTAAATGTTCAACTTTGTCTGAAAAAAAAAAAGGTACTTCACTCTAGGTCTTTAAAGTGACGCTTTTTTTTTGGAGGATCATTTGTGAAATCTACAAATGATCATGTATCGGGATGTATGACAATGTTCATATTTATATAACATACATCATTCATAAGTAGTTTATACAAGGGTGCCATGTTTAGAAAGTAAAGGCTAGTTTATTTTTGAGCAAAATTGCCTCTTAAGTGGTGATGAAGGATAAAGAAAACCTGTCCAGATGAAAATGTTTGGATCTTGGCTGTCTGCTTTGGTTTGTGGATGAATGAGCGGATATTTTAATGGAGTGCCATGGGCAAATCTTTAAGGAAAGGCAAATCAAACAAAGTAAGAAAATCTTCTGAAGGTAATTTGTCTGCAATTGTCAGTTCTAAGTTGGAACATCTGTAGAAGAGGAAATTTGAAGTTTTATTTCTACCACTAATAGCTGAATTTCGACCAAACACAACTTAGCAAAGTCTCTAAACCCACGTTTCTGGCAAGTTTAGCCTTGCGGTTTCAGCTGTTCTATTTGTACACCATAAAACCACAAACTGCCCTCTCTGAATTTATTCATATATCACTACAAATAGCATAGGTGTCCCCTTAAACCAATACAAACACCTTAAAAGTGCCTCTTCGAAAATGCAACACTTCTACTGCATTTCAAAGCTACCAAAAACAATGAACTTCATTTATAAAATTCTCAAGAATGTCTTATCACACAACCCTAAGGCTATAGCATACGGGAAAAGCTTAACAAAAAGGTTAAAGGTTCTGGAACACTAAACTTCATAGTGTTCACTTGTGTTTCGAGGCCGGAAAGTTGCTATTGAGGAAAAAAACCTCAGAAGAGATCATTATATGTGGGGCAGAAAGACCATCTTACATGTGGTTCTTAAAAGTCAACAGGTCATCAGTTGTGGTTCCTGATGAGCAACTTTGGCACATGCTGAAATTACAGAGATCACTGCAGCTCTCAGATTCAAATACTCTTGAGGTTGTCTCATCATTTGGTGCCAAGCTCCTATATTAGCCCAGACTTTCCACTGAGGACCTGTCTACTCATCCGGGCTCCAACTGTTTATGACTGGCGTAGTTTATAAATGCATTAGCCCACAAATATATGTTGCTAAAACTGTCTGGCAATGGAGGTCTTGCTTAAGCACGATTATTTACTGTTTACTCAACGAGGAAATGCAAGGTGTAACACTTCGGCTACAGATCATTTAAGAATTTATGGACCATTTACAAAAAGAATATTTAAACTTTTCTAACTTTTTCTAATAAATACAGCCTCCATTAACCAGTGAATAAAGCTCACAGATATTTTCATATCTCTAATAATTTCAAAGTGTGTATGTTTGTCTTTAAGGCCTACAGAGGAAAGGTCAAATCAGCACACACTTCCATCTAAGCAACAACCTACCAGCACCAGATTCCTGCATTTCTCCCTTTCCAGAATATTTAACCAGAAGAATTGACAATGGAGGGTTTGCACTTAGGTCACGGTTTGGTCAGTTGCACGGATTGCACGGTTAATGTACTACTGAATACATTGTTCTGCTAATTTATGGTATCTAAACCACTAAAAAAAGTGTGGAAGCCGCTAAATCATAAAGAGAAGGACTTTAAAAACAGGAAAGAGTGCAATATTTTGACAAACTAAAGTTAATAGGTGGTAAAGATACATACAAGCAGTATTAATTAAGATATTACCCTAATATTTCACCTGCCTGACTGGAAATGATAAGAACAAACACAAATGTTGTCAAGATTCTCGCCCTGGAAATCCTGGTTCAGTTTGGCCAACCACAAACGCCTTTTGTCACTCAGTTTTTAGCACTCTTCTCCTTGATTTGTTATAACTTGTGGCAGGCTATAGTGCTCCAAATGTTTTTCCGGGCCAATTAGTACAGCCCAAAACATGACAATAATTGACTATTTTCAGCTGCAATAATCAGGAAAATAAGCAATTTTCGTTCGGTTCAGTGGCATTGTTTACGTTCAGTGCCGCCAACATGGCCGACTGTTAACCAGTGAATAATGCTCATGGATATTTTCATATCTCTAATAATTTCAAAGTGTCTATGTCTGTCTTTAAGACCTACAGAGGAAAGGTAAAATCACCCCCCACTTCCATCAAAGTAATAACTTACCAGCTTTCTTGCATTTCTCCCTCTCCACAATAATTAACCAGATAAATGGACAGCTGGAAGCATTTACTAGTCTGGAGTATTATTACTTCCTATGATCATCGCGTCAGTGTATTCTTTTCACTATTTTATTATTATTGTTGTTGTTGTTATTTAGCGGTGAAGATAGTGACCAATCACAGACGTGGCTGTTGAGAAAAGAAACCGCAATGGCGAATCAGAGTAAATTAAACGAGTCTTTGGGGCTGTAGGTGCGCGTTTTATCGTTCACTTCTGGTCGCAATGTCACACGAAAATGAGCGGTAAGAAACATCTCAAAAACTCAAAAAGAAGCTTTACCTTACTTGTGCACTGGTGCGAAAGAAATCCGCTTATAATCCCGATTCCAGAGAGTTTTGTTCATCGCGCCCTCATCGACTTCCGCGTTCATAGTTTTTGCAGTGATTGACAGTTTCGCTGATTATAATATAAGTGACGCGTTCTTCTTCTTTTGGCGTTTTACGGCAGTTATGGCGGCAAACAAACGATAGGTGCATTCCCTCATTGTGATAGCTTCCTGTTTATAATTTATTCAACATTTAATAGATAGTTTTATTTTAACACTGCTAAGATGGCCGATGTGAAGTTAACTGTTTTCAGTCTTTATTTACGGATGTATAAAAACATCATAGTAATTCAAAAACAATTTTTCTGTCTTGTTTTGTATGTGCAGCTACTTCAAGTCACATAAGTGCCAACATAAAATAACTGCAAGGTATAGATTTTTATTTATCATTTTATTATTTATTTGCTTTTGTTTGTTTATTTATTTATTTGACAATGTTTAATCAAACTCTCTCTTCAAGTGAAAATGTGAGACTTCTTTTTGGTGACAGGCTATATGTGGACTTCTCCAATAACTTACACTCTTAAAAATAAAGGTGCTTCACGATGCCATAGAACAACCTTTTCTGTCTAAATGATTCCGTAAAGAACTTTAAACGTCTGAAGAACCTTTTTGTCTCACAAAATGTTCTTTGTTTGTTCAGATTTTTTGTGTGCATATTATAATATGTCACAATGCCTTGACTGTTGCATTCAGAACACTTTTTTTAAACTCCAAAGTGTTCTTCAGGCTTTTAGATGTTTGTCGTGTTTTATTCTAAAACCGCTTAAATTGTTTCTTGCAGACAGAAAACCTGTAATTATCTTTGGAAGACACTCTTGGATCAGTTATTATCTTTAAATACAGGACTTAACCACCAAAATTTATGTTCTGAAAAACCCATTAGGTCGCTTTATTTAACCAATTCCTTTAAGTGAATTTGATTCCCTGACACAAGCGATATATTTTTTTCTTCCATGCGCTGTCATAAAAGAGTGAAAGGCGAGACATGTCTGAAAGGTAGCGGATCAGACGTACCAGCTCCAAAGAAAGAGTTTCTTTGTTGCCGATGCTTTTAAAAGACCCACCTATAGGCTGAGATGAAAAGGGAGTGAAGCCAGTAATGCGTTGAGCTCAGCGTTGCGCACTTGACACCATCAACACACCTTTCACTTTCAAGTTTTTCAAGTATCTGTGATCTTTATATTGCCACTTATATGACAAATAACAATGATGGTATCAACGTTCGCTTGGCGTTTCATGCTTGATGAAAAACGTCCCAGAGACCGGTTTCAGAGTGTCTATTTCCAAGACCCTATAATTTCACCAACAATCTAGTTGTGTAGTTCTCATCCACCCTTCCATTCATAAAACGCAAAGTAGCTTTTAGTGGTACAGTTAGTTTATTGAAATCTTAAATTTGGGTCCCCATCCAGATGGGGTATCTTTAACTCTCACTCAAAGGCAGCTCCCTGTTGCATCAACCAATAATTATTATATAGCATGTTCTTCTCCTGGGTGACGAAGTGCTCTGGTCACTGGAAAGTGAGGCAGAAACATCTTCTTATGTAGCTTCAAATAACACAAGGCTAAAGCTAATGAAGCTTGCAGGTTTAAACCTGCACTACTACCAGTGTGGCACTAAGTAAAACACTTGACCCCAGGTTGATCTAGGGCAACTGTCCTGTAAAGTGTACTGTGTACTGAATAGTTTGCAATTTCTATTGTCCTGGAAGTGTTTTTTCATTTTAATGACATGTACAGTAGCCTTCTATAATTTAACAAAATACATTTTTTACAATTAAAAGGCACAGACAGCTTTGCAATGTAATTCAAATATTTGTGCTTTCTATGTGTGTAGCAACTTATTTCAAAACATCTATAATGAAATTCCCATTTTTTGTTAGAATACAAAGCTACACTACCAGTCAAAATTTTTTGGACAGTAAGATTTTTAATGTTTTCTAAAGAAGGCACCAAGCCTGCATTTATTTGATCCAAAGTACAGCAAAACCTGTAAAATTGTGAAATATTTTTACTATTTAAAATAACTGTTTTCTATTTGAATATATTTTAAAATATATTTTATTCCTGTGATTTTAAAGCTGATTTTGTAGCATCATTACTCCAGTCACATGATCCTTTAGAAATCATTTGAATATTATGATTTATTATGTTAAAAACAGCTGAGTAGAATTTTTGTCAGGTTTCTTTAATGAATAGAAAGTTCAGAAGAACAGCATTTATCTGAAATAGAAATCCTTTGTAACATGTCTTTATCATCACTTTTAACCCATTTAAAGCATCATTGCTAAAAAAATTATACTGACTCCAAGCTTTTAAATAGTATAGTGTATAATGTTACAAAAGCTTTTAATTTCAGATAAATGCTGATCTTTGGGTTTTTCTATTCATCAAAGACTAAAAAAAATACTCTGCTGTTTTAAATATTGATAATAATAATAAGAATGATATTAGAATTATTTCTGAAGGATCATGTGACACTAAAGACTGGAGTAATGATGCATAAAATTTAGCTTTGATCACATGAATAAATTACATTTTAAAATAAATTCAAATAGAAATGAGTAAAACATATTTCACAACAGTATGCTTTTGCTGCATTTTGAATCAAATAAATGCAGGCTTGGTGAGCAGAAGATAATTCTTAAAAAAAAAACATTAAAAATTTTACTGTCCAAAAACGTTTGACTGGTATAGTGTACCTCTAAATAGCAAAACTTCTATTTTGTAATGCAATTGGCTTATTCATCAGAATACACAGCTATTGAAATTCATTCATTACAGATGTTTTACCATTAAAAAGTAGCTGGTAATCTGGCAAAAAAAAGTGTCTACCAGCATAGAAATATGACTAATTTTTTTTTTTTTTTAATATTTGTGATTACTGTATTGTCAGCTATTTTTTCCTCAAAACATTATTATTTTTAATGACCAAATATCTACTGTAAAAATCTTTATTATTATTATTATTATTATTATTATTATTATTTCTATGATGCTGGCCATTTTTCCTCAAAAGGGTAGCAGGGTTGCCAGGTTTTCACAATAAAACCCGCCCAATTGCTACTCAAAACTAGCCCAAAAGTAGCCCAATTGTGTTTCAAGTGGGGTCCCCTGGTAAAAATCGCATTCCGGGGAGTAAAATACACATTTTTTGGTGGGGTTCCTTTGGTATAATTAGCATTTTAGGGGCTAAATATTACGTTATTGGGGTCGCTTCAACCCGCGGACGTGAAAAACAACCCACGGCATAATAAGGTATAAAAGTAGCCCAATTTGGCAACACTGAAGGATAGTTTAAATAGTATAAATAGTAACTACATTTAAAGTAGTTTAATAATATCCACCAGCAGGGGCTTAGTAATTTAACTGAATAGTTTACCCAGTTTTGTCCTCCATTTTGCCATCATTTACATAAACCTGTATGTTTCTTGTTCATAAAGAAAGTTCTGTGATGACAACTCAACAAGAGTTTAGCATGATTATATACATGGCAATGTTAAAGGTGCGGTATGTAATATTGACAGCTAGTGGTTGAAATGGGTACTGCAGTCCAAATTCAAAATATTGTTTCTCCCACCTCCTCCTACTTAAACGCGACACTCACATGGGTTTTTAGATTGGGTCTGTGGAACAGGAATGTGAATAGCCGTACACTGTAAGTTTTTCAGAGAGTTGATTTATCCACATTTTAATAAGAGTCTGGTCATAGAGCTTTTTAGATGGGTGCCAAGGCTATTTAGGTTAGGTAGAATCTGCAATCTTTGAGCCAGTTCGGTTGCCTTCCAGTACGCTGTGTTTTCCACCAACTGGCAACCCGGGGTGTCGAAATCCTATTGGTTAAACTGGCAGTGGAAGGAATCACAGACCAAAACACAACAGACATTCCAACACGGAATGCACATTTTTAAAGTAGAATAACAAGCTGTAGCATTGTTTTTCATTGTATTATGGTGTTTTATGCTTTGGTACAGTAAAAAATTTACATACAGCACCTTTAATGTGTTTGGTTTTGGTAAAATAGATCTGCACATATAACATTTGAAATAGCCCCCACGTGTAACACATGCATGAAATTACCCAGTAGCAGATCTATACAGGTGGAGCTGGGGAAGGTGGAGGGTTTCTGTAGAGCGCTGCAACTGTTGGAGCAAGCAGCCAAGTGTTTGAATGTTGAAGGGCAAGCTCATTGGCTGAAAAGAAATCAATCAGCTGCACCATGTGAATGATAATGTGATTATATCAAATTGAGTTAGAACCTTTCGGCATGCACCATTAGAGTTTCATAACAGAACTTTGTATTTGATAGATTCCGGTGGTAAAATGATGACATAATTTATATTTTTGGGTGACCTGTCCCTTTAAGAGATCATCACAGCATCTGAACATGTTAACCATTAGCTTTCTGTAAGTAGGCAATTAATTCAGATGTACAGTATCTTGTTATTTTTATTAATGCCTACAATTCAGGCCATAATGGTTATTATAAAGTAAGAAGTTAACCACAACAAGAGGCTCAGAGAGTGTAATGAGTTTAACAGAGGCCTACATGGCTGTAGGATTAAATTCTCCATCTTTTCCTCTGTTACTGCAAAGTGAAGTCACCGTAACTTAAGTGCTGTGTCATTTTATGGCCCTATCACACAGCTCATAAAAAGAAAACTAAATCACTCACATGACATTATAGACTTTTAATGACCTTTACGGCAAACGCAAACATGTTTTCATCAGGTGGACCCATCTTAAACTCTAAGGTTTTGAAAAGAAGGGTGAAAAACTTTTGACAACTTTTAAAAGGAGGATATAAATTAACTGAACCTGAAAATGTTACAAAAAGACAGACTCCACCCATACTTGCTCTGTCATTAAACTAAATGTTAGTAGCATTTTGAGTCACTCGCCTCCTTAGTGGGTTGTAAACACAAACATAGTTTACAGAAATGAATGTTTGCTGGAGACTTCACTGCAGGAGGTGCGATGACATATTTAGAAAGAACTGTTGTCAGCAGCAGAGAAGAAAGTGTTTATGGCGTTAAAACTCATTTAAAGGGATAGTTCACTTGAAGATTTTAATTCTCTCACTGTTTAGTCATCTTTGTGTCATTCCTAACCCATGTGCTGTTGTTTTATCTGTGGAACACAGGAGGCGAAATTTCAGTTTTTTTCTCTGACACAGTGAGCTGTTAACTCAAGAATCAGGTCACTGAGTCAGTGAGTTGAATTCTTAAGTCATATAAGTTCATTTACAAATAATTATTTTACATTTGCATTTATTTATTTAGCTTATCCTAAATGACTTTCAAATGAGGAAAATCACAAGCAATTTGTCATCGAGCCAACAATATCTATTATTTTAAGTGATTTTGGAATGATTCTTTTAAAGGGGTCAAACTTCACTTGTACATGTTGTTTGAACATTAATGTGTGTTGGCAGTGTATGTACACATCTACCCTATAATGATAAAAATCCATGCAGTGGTTTTTAATTAATCTCTAAAAATAATATCCCCTTTTTCAAATGTGGCGTCACACCGACAGAGGCCGCTCCCACAGTAGTTGATTGACATGAGCGTCTTACCTCAGATCAGCTGTAACAGTCCGACCTCCATTGTTTCGATGTAGGGATGTCAGTTAGACAAGAATATCTCAGATTGAGCGATTAAGGTGTTTTGTTGCTGGATGTAATAATGAGCATAGTGGTCGTCATTTACTCCCGACAGTGGATTACATTTGTTTGTGAAGGGAATGCGCCTCCTGATCTACATAAGTGTGTCTATGTTCGCACAAATCATTCGTGATCCAGCTTCACCTACAGCAGAAGTGAGTATAAGGTTTTTTTTTTATGAATCTCTGCAATCACCTTTCCTAATAACGTGCTAGTT
>JAHKKF010534984.1:0-19053 GCA_019740295.1 Labeo calbasu | reverse complement strand
TCCATCCATCCATCCATCCATCCGTCCATCCATCTGTCCATCCCTCTATCATCTTTCAATCTTTCCATCCATCCCTTTTTCATCTTCCCATCTTTCTCCTCCATCCATCCATTGTTCAGTCTTTCCATCCATCCATCCATCCATCCATCCATCCATCATCTTTCCATCTTTCTATCATCCATCCATCATCCATCCATTCATCCATCCATCCATCCATCCATCTGTCCATCCCTCTATCATCTTTCAATCTTTCCACCCATCCCTTTGTCATCTTCCCATCTTTCTCCTCCTTCCATTTATCATCTTCCCATCTTTCCATCCACCATTCCTTGATCATCTTTCAGTCTTTCCATCCATCCATTTTTCATTCTTTCCATCCATCCATCCATCCATCCATCCATCCATCCATCCATCCATCCATCCATCCATCTTTCAGTCTTTCCATCCATCCATCCATCCATCCATCCATCCATCCATCCATCCATCCATCCATCCATCCATCCATCCATTCCTCTATCATCTTTCAATCTTTCCATCCATCCATCTATTCCTTTGTCATCTTACCATCTTTCTTATCCTTCCGTCTTTCCGTCCATCCATCCATCTGTTCATCTTTCAATCTTTCCATCCATCCACCCACCCATTCCTCTATCATTTTTCAATCTTTCCATCCATCAACCCAGCCATCCATCCATTTCCCTATTTTCTTTTCATCCATGCATCCATTCATTCCTCTGACAGCTTCCCATCTTTCTCATCTATCCATCTGTCCAGCCATCCATCCATCTGTTCATCTGTCATCTTTCAATATTTCCATCCATTCCACTATCAACTTTCAATCTATCCATCCATCCATCCAGCCATCCATGTCTTTATCTATCTCTTTCCATCTCCATCCTCTTTCTGTCTGTCCATCCATCTACCATCCATCCATCCATCATCTTTCCATCTTTCTGTCTTTCCATCTGTCCATTCATCAATCCGTCCATCATCTTTCTGTCCATCTCTCTCCATCCATCTATCATCTTGCCGTCCGTCCATCCAACCAGCCATCCATGATATTTATACTAAACATAAAATTGCAGTGCAACACTAGCCAGGCACAATCAACACAGTACAGTACAGCATAATAGAAACGTTACTATAACTTTCCATTATATGGATTTGTTTAATGAAAGTGACATTTGTCTTATTGATAACAGATGAAGAGCTTTCCGAATAATGCGTGATGACGGCATGGATCAAATGTGAATCTCATCTGTATTCCAGTGTTTACAGCACTCTTACTCTTTTCCCATGACAAATCATTGGACAAAATGAGCAGTAGACAGAGATACTGGCAGGCTAAAGCGTTCCCTCTTGAAATGTGCTGATGACGGGACACCCATCTGACCCGTGGAACATTCCAGCGTCTGATCCCGATCGCCTAATCTCGGGACCTTTGTTTTGGGTTCGGGTGGCTTTATGATGGTTCCTCCTTAATATTTGGCAGCACGTCTAGGGTCTGTTCCCAAAATATCAGTGTGTAAGCTTAGCACCCCCATCCCAACCCCCAAAATACACACACACACCCTCTGATAGATGGGTATAAATGGACAATCTGCTGTCTGTGTGGATCATTTTGTGTCGGACCTTTAGACCTGTATTGCAGAGGAGTTTGTGTTTCCTTTTGTCAAGATTGTTGCTTTCTGAAGGTAAATTAATCTGATAATGATTGCTTCATTTTGACTTTGTTAAATGCATGTCAATTTATACATAATATATTATTTGACAGTTTGTTGTATTACAGTGCAGTACTGTTCAAAAGTTTGTTTTTCTTTTAAAGAAATGAATACTTTTATTCAGTAAGCATGCAATAAATTGATCAAAATTGACAGTAAAGACATTTTTGATGTTAAAAGAAATCTTGAAAAGAATCTTGAAAAAATTGATTGCAGTTTCCACTAAAATGTTGATTTTGATAATAATAATAAATGCTAATGCAAATCAGCATATTAGAATGATTTCTGAAGAATTATGTGACATTGTAGATTTGAGTAATGATGCTGAAAATTCAGCTTTGCATCTCAGAAATCAATTACATTTTAAAATATATTCCAATAGAAAACAGTTATTTTAAATTGTAATAATATATCCTAATATTGTTTTTTCTCCATTTTCAACCAAATAAATGCAGCCTTGATGAGCATTAAAACATTAAAAAATCTCACCATCCCCAAACTTTAAACAGTACTGATTGCTTTATGCTACTAAACTTCATTAGCAGTGTTTCGTAAGTCAAGCATCTCCATTTCTATTTCTCATAAACCTCTAACCCACAGCACTAAAGCTTGCCTTCAACTAAAACAGGTTTTTGCGAGTAAAAAACACATTAAACACTTTAACAACTGCGTAGAAATGCCTTGTCAACCTCCTAGCGTTGAGTTTTTCCACTCACATTTTATTTAGAAAAAGTAAAAATCTAGTGGTAAATCACAGGCTTTTTCAGTAATGTCTGACTGAACACTTTTTCTCTCTGTCTGTCTTTCCAGGGTGTTCTGTGAGGAGTTTCTGAGTGTTTGGCAGCCTCTGCGGTGTGTTTTATATCAGACAGCTATGAGTGGTAAATACAGTGTGGTGTTACAGGGTCCGGCCCCATGGGGCTTTAGACTGCAGGGGGGGAAAGACTTCAACATGCCTCTATCCATTTCACGGGTGAGTACGAACACAGTCATTCAAACATGATACACCCCTTCTGACCCCCCGACACCATCTGTAGCCTTTAATGATCTCTCGCTCCCCTCTTTATTCTCTTTTTGCCTGTTTTTCTGTTGCTTTTGACCTCGCCATGTGTATAGGGGAGAGCAGGGAAAGCTGTTTTAAAACTGTGCACAGTGTTTATAATGTCATCATATTTTTAGAAAAGGCCCATCATTTGCAGCTGCCTGTGATCTGAGAGATGCACATAAGAAAATACAATTTTTAATGTGTCAAAACAAATTAAATTTATCCAGAAGTCCCTTTTGCTTAACAAAGCTGCATTTACATTTACATTTGCTCAAAAATACTGTTATATTGTGATTTTTTTTATTTTAATATTTGTTATATGATTCTTCAGAAATTATTCTATCATACTGATTTGCAGGTCGGCATTTAGTATTAAATGTTAAAAAGAGTTGTTATACATTTTTTCAAAATTCTTTGAACAGAAAGTTCAAAAGAACAGCGTTTGTAACATTCTAAATGTCTCTACTGTCACTTTAATTAATTAAATGCATCCTCTCTGATCAAAAGTATTAGTTTCTTAAATGAAACCTTACTGAGCCCAAAAATTTGAACAGTAGTGTATATCATACAAGTTGTCATAAAAGTATGTAGATAAAAATTAATTATAAATGATTAAATTAAGCATTTTTCCAAGAATTATATCAGTGGGTAAAGGTTTTATGATGCTTCGGGGTAAATTATATATGCCAGAAATACTTTTGCAAATGTTTAGGGGTTCAAATGCCTAGCGCTGATGTAATTGTTAGAATGGTCACGGATCAGCGATCTCTGTGGAAACCTAATCGTGCAGACCAAACCGTAAGTCGTAGAGACTTGAAACTTGGAGGGATGGTAGTACTCACACCACCTACAATGTGACTGAGGCTCACCCCAGTCGGCCTGACGGGGGCGCTACAGTGATCGAAAGTACAAAATCGCTCATAACTCCTAAACTGTTAGCCGCAGGCTCAAGTGTCTTATGTCTTTAGTAAAATAGGTAAAATGCAAAATGCCTTCAACTCCTGAATGGAATGAGATATCTTTGCCCAACTTGGCACACTTATGTAAGAGCTCAAGCTGAGATCACAGGAAAAAAATCGCGGAGATTGGCCACTTGGTGGCGCTATAAGAGGAAAAAAACATAAAATGGCTATAACTAGGCAACCATTTGTCCTATCAACATGAAAGTCGCTGTGCACGGTCTTGGTCCAAAGTGACACAAGTGTCTATGGGGACATTTGCGTATCTCAAAAACCATGGCTGCCATTGGCCAAGTAAGTTTGAGCACCTATTAGACCAGGCTAACGGAGGCTGACCGGAACAAAACTTGGTGGGTCTGTGAAAACCACTGGGTGGTGGTATTGCATATTTTAAGGGCGTAAACAATTGTACATTGCACAGTTGTCCACGATATATTCGTATCATATGATAGACCTCCTCGTTCCGAACAACTTTGCCTCTAGAACCACTGCTGTCAATCAAACCGTTTTTTAAATGATTGAGAATATGTGAAAAACCTACTTTTGCGAGCTAATCCTAGGTTTTTCGCTTAGGCTGGAAAAAACCACCGCAGTGCAATTCTCTGGACTCTCTAGGTCAATAATTATCAAAAACATGTTAAAATGTACCCTTCTGAAAGCTATAATGGGGTCCTTTAGAAAAGGGGCCTTTCCAAATATACCCAAAAGCCTATAAAGCCTAAACCAAAACTCAAAACTTCACAAAACCCACTGAGTACATGCAACAGGTGATTCTAAACAGGCATGCAAAGTTTCAGGGAGATCAGACCACAGCTGCCGCTATAACAGTCATAAATGTTATTCATTTACATAACATTATATTTCTGGATTCGACAAAAATGTTTTATTTTTAATAATTGATTTAGGTGGTTATAGACTTGCTAAATAATATGTAATGTCTTTTTCCTTATGTGCTTAAATACCTAAAGCGCTTAAATCCTGGTGATTGCTGCTTGCAGCTACATTAACAAAATTGTCTCTGCAATTAAAATATTCTTACTTTAAACTTTTTCTTTGCATGTTTATAGAAATGCATCAAAGTGCATCAAAATTGATTGGGATTGTGCATTAAAACCCCTTTTCTCCCCAGCATTTATACAGTGTTGCTGTAGCTCTAACAGAAGTGCATGGCACTAGCAAAATCAATGGTTAAATTCCCAGGGAATGCA
This sequence comes from Labeo calbasu, assembly GCA_019740295.1. NCBI lineage: Eukaryota > Metazoa > Chordata > Actinopteri > Cypriniformes > Cyprinidae > Labeo > Labeo calbasu. Next base: position 14,120 of record JAHKKF010534984.1, on the reverse strand, counting down.
TGAACTAAAAAGATGCATAGCTTAAATGCAATGCAAATTGCTTTGGATAAAAGCATCTGCCAGATGCATGAATGTAATTGTGTTTTCTCTATTCATATATTACAATTTAGCCCTAATGTGTTTAAAAGGCATATTTCTTTATATATACTGTATTTATAGGCATTTTCTTCTAATGTCACAATATAATTAAAACTCTTAGTTTTACTTCCATCTCATTTCCTGTTGACTACAGGGCCATCTTAAGTCAAAAGTGGCACAGCTTACCCTGCTCCCCCCTGAATATTTATCTCTTTATCTGTTAAGTGATATATGTAACCTTTCCTTTCCACCTGTTCATACTTTTTATTTACTAATGAGTCTTCCACCCTCTCTGTATCTACAGTATCTCTCTCATACACACACACACACACACACACTCGTTTAGATGCACTTATGTCACACACTCATTTGGGCTGCCAATGCATGACAGCTATTCCCACAATGCCATCTGGCAAAGGAGTAATGTAAATGACCTTCTGATTGATTTTCCTTGCCTCTCTCTATTTCTTTTCCCTCCCCCTCTCCAGACTCTTCCTTCCTCTGTCCTCCCCTGTTTATTTTATTTTATTCTTTTTTTTGCAAATATTTATTTTTATTTTTTGTTCAAAAATGATTGTTTATAAATAATAATTGCAATTTGAATTGTATTTATTTATTCATTCCTTTCTTTCTTCTCTGTAATGTCATTCATTTTAGTCTCTTTGTTAAGTTGCAATAGCAATGTGCATTCAAGTATGAAAATATATGCACTGGACAATTTCATATTTATTTTTTCAATCAGACAGTGATTCTTCACACTAATGTTGTGGTTCGTCTGGCTGCTGGTTGGTCTGGTTTGTGGCTTAAAGAGCTTTATATGGGAAGCCAGTGAAAGTATTTTATCAATAGAGCGAAAGCGCTTTCGGATCCCGCTACAGACGTTACTCACACTCCATAAAAGATGTTATTTCAACTTCAGATCCTCAGTAAAATCTGGGAGCCAGAGTTCACTTCATGAATCTGTGATTTACAGTCCTCTCGTCTCTCCTCAGCATTGTTGGGGAGTAAGAATTAGTGATGCTAGTAACTGCATCTGCTGGGACAGTGGCTCAGCTGTTTGCAAAACTAATATAGGCTTTCCAGCATTTCTAGCAACATTTTTCCAACAATTAGAGTGATAGGTACACTATTAAAAAGTCTGTAAAAATAGGAGGCAGAATAAAAATAAAAATTTGGATCACTTAAATGTGTCTCCTGAAATCCTTCCACAGCATTTTGTATCTCATATTTATATGGTTAATATAGTCAATTAAATATATTATTTAATTAAATAATTAAAATTCTCTCTATATTTATTTATTTAATTATATAATGATTTTTTTTATTCACATTCATTTCATTTCATTTCATTTTTATTCATTTAAATAAATAAATTTAAATTCATTTTTATTTATTGTGTATTATTTTATTAAGATTGTCACTGTATTTGTGCCAGATAAATACTGCTCTTATATGTAATTCATGCTAAATTGTAGCATAATTAAAAAAAAAAAAAATTCCGTACATTAATTGGATTATTTCTAAGTAAGGAATAATGTATAGTTAGGTTCTTATTAAAATGAATCTTAAGGGGTGATACTGGAGATATGCAACAAGCACAGCTCTAAAATTATACAGGTTAGCAGTAATTATGCAAAAAATATTCCAGGCAATCAGAATCAAGTATTCTACATTCTTAAAAACAAAGGTTCTTTATCGGCGTCAATGATTCCATGAAGAACATTTAAAATCTATGGAACCTTTACATTAAAGAATCTTTAGATTTTTAAAATGTTCTTCATACGAAGAAAAAATGGTTCTTTTAAGAACTGTTCACTGAAAGGTTCTTTTATGAGTTTATAGAGCCATATAATCATTTTTGTTAGCAACTAGTGTGGCCTGACTGTAGTTTTTAACTGTTTAAAACAGACCTGCTGCTTCACGATTTGTCTTGTATTTCTCATGACATCATCTTCAGAAGAGTGTGTGTATGTGTGGGTGATAAACTTTTAGTCAATGATAAGATAAAACGAGAATGTTACTGTTCACGGAATGGTAAAATTAGCTGCTTTCTCAGAGGTCCTCTGCAGGCAGTCAAGCGTTTGAGCCGTGAGGATTAAGCTGCAGCTTTTCTGGCAGGAGCTTCTAGGTTGCAGATGCAGTATTTCTTGGAGTGTTTGTGCTGATTTCAGACAGGACGGGCGCTGTGACAGCTTTAGACTGTAAATAAACGTTTGGGGGGAGTGTGTTGGGTTTGGACGTTGACAGGTCTGAGGTTGTGGGAGTGTAATTTTTTTTGTTTTGTGTGAAAAGCAGTGGGAAGCAGTGAGATCAGGTTGGTTTGGACCTTGCTGTGCCTCACAGAGATTTAATATTGTAAGTTCTGGTTTATGGTGGGGTTTAATACATGGATCTGGTCTAAACTAGGCTTTATAAGATTGTGGTTTGGAGCTGCTGCTACATTCTGGTTAGTGTCAGTACACATCATCACAGCTGGGTGTGTGTTCTGTTTCTTTCTTTCTGTATTTCTGTACCATCTGATACCATCATGGAGGTACCACTGTAGTCAAACTGTGTTTGCCTTTTTCTTTCTCTCTGTAGGTTTGAAGTAAATGTGATAGGTTTGTGCCTGTGTAAAACCTGCTAGGAGAATGTTGTGGGTGGTTGCTAGGGTGTTACTGTGTGGTTGCTAAGGTGTTCAGAATGTTTTTGGAACAGTATACTGTTTCTAGAATGTTGTGGGTGGTTGCTAGGGTGTTACTGAGTGGTTACTAAGGCGTTCATAATGCTGTTTTTACAGTAAAGTGTTTCTGAAGTGTTGTGGGTGGTTGCTAGGGTGTTCAGAATGTTTTGTAACAGTATACTGTTTCTAGAATGTTGGTGGTGGTTGCTAGGGTGTTACTGTGTGGTTGCTAAGGTGTTCAGAATGTTGTGTAACATTATAATGAGGTGGCTTGGGTATTACTAGGTGGTTAGAATGTTTAGAATTTCTTACCAGTATGTTTGTTTCTAGAATGTTGTGAGTGGTTGCTAAGGTATTACTCTGTGGTTGCTAAGGTGTTTAGAATGTTTTTGTAACAGTATACTGTATCTCGAATATTGTGAGTGGTTGCTAGGGTGTTACTGTGTGGTTGCTAATGAGTTTGGAATGTTTTTTAATAGTGTACTGTTTATAGAATGTTGTGGGTGGTTGTTAGGGTCTTACTGAGTGGTTACTAAGGTGTTTAGAATGTTCTTGAACAGTATACTGTTTCTAGAATGTTGTAGGTGAATTCTAGGGTATTACTAGGGTGTTCAGAATGTTGTTTGCCGGTATGTTTGTTTCTACAATGTTGTGGGTGGTTGCTAGGGTGTTACTGTGTGGTTGCTAGTGTGTTCAGAATGTTGTTTAACTGTATACTGTTTCTAGAATGTTGTGGGTAGTTACTAGGGTGTTACTGTGTGGTTGCTAAGGTGTTCACAATGTTTTTTAACAGTATACTGGTTGTAGAATGTTGTGGGTGGTTACTAGGGTGTTCAGAATGTTGTTTTACACTGTACTGTTTCTAGAATGTTGTGAGTGGTTGCTAAGGTGTTCATAATGTTTTTGTTTATATATGGTTGCTAGAATGTTGTGGGTGGTTATCGGGGTGTTGCTAGGGTGCTAGGTAATTGCTTACTGCCCCCCCCCCTCCCCCCAAAAAACTGAAACGCAAACAGATGTTTTATTTGGGAGATGTTTTTAGGGCTGTAATTCTAATCAGTGTAGTTATTTTTATAACTAAATCTATCAAAAATCATTTTTATTAATTGAAATACAGCTGAAATAAAATAACAGATACACACACAGGAAAGAACAAGTATCTGCTAGATCCATCTAATGCCCCTTGTGAGAAAACTGTGTAATGACCGTGTCTCTCTGCTCCTCCTGAAACCTGATATAATGTCAGAAATCATTTCACTGAATTATTAATGGCATGGCATTCAAGTACAAACTGTACCGCTTCTACTGATCATGTCAGCAGATTGTGCTTCCAGTCTCACCTATAAATCTGCCCCAAACCGCCTGTAAGATTCCACATGTGAACGTGAGACGAGCAGGAAACAAACTCAACCATTTATTCAGCCGTTTATGCTATTTGATTACACAGCGCTCTGGAGTACTTGATTCTGATTGGTCTTTCAGTGGAACTGTATTCTATTTTAATGTATTTTAAAATGTAATTTATTCCTGTGTTGCAAAGCTGAACTTTCAGCATCATTGCTCCAGTATTTAGTGTCACATGATCTTTCAGAAATCATTCTAATATGCTGACATCAATGCTGCAAACTGTCTGCTGCAGACTGTGCTTCTTAATACTTCTGTAGAAACAGTGATCTATTCTCTAGGATTTTTTAAAGAACAGAACGTTCAAAAGAACAGCATTTATTTGAAATACAAATCTTTTGTAATATCATTAATGTGTCATTTTTCATCAATTTAATGCGTCCCTGCTGATTGAAGGTATTAATTTCTTTCATTTTTTTTCTATTATATAATTTTCATATGCTTAAATATTTCAACAAGAAAAAAAGTAGTGTAAGTGATTTGGTGTTTTTTTTTCTTTAAAAAAATCCTCCTAAGGTATGGAAAATTGCCCATAATTGAATAATCACCCAATTTTTTATATTGTTGTAGCACCAGAAACAAACACAACCATTCATTTCCATCCAAGACTGAATGAAATGTCCCTCTGTCTGACTTTTCAAACACATGGCTTAATTATTTGCCTAGATCTGTTCAGTGTAACATAATAAAGCAAATGGTATCTGTCTCCCACACTTCATCTGAATATTACCACACACATTTTCTCAGCAATGACGTTTCTTGACAGTTTTGGCCAGTCTGTATATACAGACTGAGTTCTGCTTGGAGTATTGATTGCAACAGCACCCGTGTCGTACCTCAGACACACACATAAGGTGTTTTATGAGTATTCACAGCTAGTTTATGTGTGTTTAGATTAAAGTTAATGAACGCACCTAGCTTAGCTGAATGGGGCGGCGTGTCTCTGAGAGACGTTTATGAAGTTGAATAGGCCTTCTGTTCACCTAGCAGCCATGCACCTTTAGAAACAGTAAAACCACTGATGCTGGAGTGGCAGACCATCTGTATGCGTTATGACCTCACGGTTATGCTGTGTAAAATCCCCACCTGTTATATTTCAGCTTTGCATGTGCTGTGGTGTGACTGGGAAATTTAATGCATTTGTGAAGAAAACATAAATGAGATTTTATATTTACCGTTGTTTTTCTTTTAGAGCACTTTTAGGAAACAGTGTGAAGATTTTGCTAACCCTCTCCTTTTGTTGTCCAATGATTCTTTTAAAGGAATAGTGTACCTAAAAATGAAAATTTGATGAACATGTACTCAACCTCAGGTCATGCAATATGTTGAGTTTGATTCTTTAAACTCAACCTCATCAGAACAGATCTGGAGAAATGCATCACTTGCTCACCAATATCCTCTACAGTGAATGGGTGCCGTCAGAATGAGAGTCCAAACAGCTGATAAAAACATCACAATAACCTACAAGTAATCCACACCACTCCAGTCCATCAGTTAACATCTTGTGGAGTGAAAAGCTGGGCGTTTGTAAGAAACAAATTCATCTTTAAGATGTTTCTGGCCAAAATACAAGTTCATTATTTATAATAAGAATTCCTCCAGTGAAAAAGTCCATCCCTTGTTATCTTTTCACATCCACCAACATATTAGTTCAGAGCTGTTTTGCTTGTAAACAGTGCTTGGTCTGTGCATATTTCTCTCCTGATTCAGACCATATGACTTTTTCACTGGAGAAACCAATATTGTGGATTTGACCTGAAAGCAATTAAGATAAAAGCATCTTAATGATGGATTTGTTTTTTACAAACATAGAGCTTTTCGATTCACAGGACGTTAATTGATGGACTGGAGTGGTGTGGATTACTTGTGGATCATTGCGATGCTTTTATCAGCCGTTTGGACTCTCATTCTGACGGCACCCATTCACTGCAGAGGTGAGCAAATGTTATAATGCTACATTTCTGCAAATCTGTTTCTGCAAAGAAACAAACTCATCTACATCTTGCGTTTTTTTTTTTTTTTTTTGAGCAAACTATTCCAAGAATTACCCAGATTCTCTGCTTTTGCATGTACATCGAACTATGCTTTCTTCTGGGCAAGCATAGTTTGGCATTAAGTGTAGATTGTCCCTTGAAAACATTTGGCGCTGGTGCTCTAACCAGCAATGAAACCAGCAGCCCTCTAATTACTGGTGTGGCGTCTTGACTTTCAAAACCACTGTCATACCACATGAGTAAACAAGTCGTGAAAATATTTAGCACCAGATTCAGGCCCAGCTGAAACACACAATACACAGCAAAATGTGTGCTGCCTGAGTAACCTGTTATTCTGAACATGTATGACTGGCTTTTTTACATTGAGCACAAAAGAACCAAGCAGGATCTAAATGTAGCTTTGTCCATGTAGTGAAAGCATAGAGCAACCAAAGTCTAAAAATGGCCAGAAAGTACAATAGAAGTACATTACCAGTCAAAAGTTTTTGAACAGTAAGACTTTTAATGTTTTTTAAAGAAGTCTCTTCTGCTCACAAAGCCTGCATTTATTTGATTCAAAAACAGCAAGATTTTGAAATATTTTTACTATTTAAAATAACTGCTTTCTATTTTAAAATGTAATTTATTCAAGTGATTTCAAAGCTGATTTTTTAGAATCATTACTCCAGTCACACGATTCTTCAGAAATCATTTTAATATTTTGATTTGCTGCTCAAAAAACATTTATTTTTATTATTAAGTTGAAACAGTAGAGTAGATTTTTTTCAGGTTTTTTTGATGAACAGAAAGTTCAGAAGAACAGCATTTATCTGAAATAAAAATGTGTATGTTTTTTTAACATTATAAATGTCTTTATCACCCTCTCACCCAAAACGATACTGACTCCAAGCTTTTGAATGGTATAGTGTATAATGTTACAAAAGCTTTTTAGGTAAATGCTGATCTTTGGGTCTTTGTATATTTATCAAAGAATCCTGAAAAAAAGTACTCAACTGTTTCAAATATTAATAATAGTAATAATAATAATACATATTTCTTGAATAGAAAATCAGCATTTTAGAATGATTTCTGAAGGATCATGTGACACTGAAGACTGGAGTAAGGATGCTAAAAAAAATTCAGTTTTGCATTACAGAAATAAATTACATTTTAAAATATATTCAAATAGAAAGCAGTTATTTTAAATAGCAAAAATACTTCACAATATTAATGCTTTTGCTGTACTTTGGATCAAATAATTCCAGGCTTGGTGAGCAGAAGAGACGTCTTTAAAAATGTTAAAAATCTTACTGTTCAAAAACTTTTGACTGGTCGTGTCTTTCTTTTAGGAAATGAATGCATTAAATTGATTCAAAGTGACAGTAATGTTAAAAAAGATTCTTTAGAACTTTATATTCATCAAAGAATCTTGAAGAAATGTTTCCATAGAAATGCTGGATGGAGCACCACAACTGTTTTCAACATTAATAATAAGAAGAAATGTTTCTTGAACAGCAAATCAGCATATTAGAATGATTTCTGAAGGATCATGTGACATTAAAATCTGGAGTAATGATGCTGAAAATTCAGATTTGATCACAGGAATAAATTACATTTTAAAGTATATTAAATCAGAAAGCAGTTATTTTAAATTCTAAAAATATTTAACAATTTTACTTGTATGTTTGATCAAATAAATGCAGCCATAGTGAGCATAAAACACATTTTTAAACAGTATTGTGATATATTGGCCTGGAGTCAAGTCATAGTCATAGTAGTTTATTTGAAAGTCAGAATTGAAATCTTACTGATTTCTTACATTTATAAAGTGTGGGTTCTCATTACTCATTGTTTTGAGGGAGCAGATGTTCTTGCTCAAATTGTGACATTTATTTGATATCTTTTATATCCGCAGTGAATAAATGCATGAATTTTCATTTTGGCTGCATTATTTGGTCTTTAAAGACTCAAACCAGCATTCCTCTTTGCCCTACGGATAAATCAGAGTTATGCAAAACCGACCTGACCCCGTTAACAAACATACATACATTTGTATGCTAATTCACACACTCTCACACACGCACACACACACACACGCTTCTTTTTCTGCCATCAGATCTCATATTGGTCCCATTTCCTTTCTTTTGAAATCCACTTCCTGATTTCAGATGTGTTTATGTGTGCCTAGTGTCCGCTGTTGTCCTCGAGGGCACAGCATGCAACTGAACTAAATCAAAGAGCAACACACCACATGTTCTCAAGTGCATTAATGAGAGAACCCAAGAAGTCACACACGACGGGTCGAAAACAACCCTAAAACACGTGTTTGCGAGTTCATTATTTGTTTCCACCTCCAAATTGGCTTAGCTATAGTTATCCCGAGATTGTTGTTTGGTGAAAAGCGGCATCCGCGTTGTCTTTGGGTGCCGTTGTGCCGTAATTGCTCTCAGATGCTCTTTGTGTTTTATTTCTGTTTACTCTCCAGTGGAAACAGAAGTTATGACAGGAATCAAAGAACGCGGCGCGCTTTTGTGCTGCGGCGGCATTAAACCAGCAACGCTGCATACTTGCGCCACATGTTTTCAACCAGGTTCTTGTCCTTTCGCTGCATAAATGTTCTCGAGTGCACAAGAAAGAGCACCGCTTTCATGCAGGATTGTGGCAAAACGTTGATAAATGAGATGTAGTCTCAAATGTTTACAGTGTCTCGTATAAAAGACAGCTGAGCACACATGAACGCATATGTCTGCCATCTGCAGGCTTCGTGTTTATATAAGATAATCTTATTAAAGAGGTGGTCATGTGATAATTGAAGAGCGCTTGAGTGGTTAGTGACTGAAAGCGCAGGAGTTTCACGCTCGACTTGCGTATCAGGCTGGGATTTCAGAGTTATCTCTACTGTAACTCTGTTTGAATTGGCCCGTCCGCACCGGCCTCAGGTTCGCAAGAACATCCGCTGTGATTTACGCAGTTGAACTGGATTTTTCTTGCGCTAAACGTGAACTTTTGCCTTGAGTTATCTCTACATGACTCTTTTTAGTGATGCTCTCTTGTTGTTTCCGAAAGCTTTTGCGGTGAAACTTCACCTGAGTTCAAAAGTGCAGGTTTTATGTCTGTTGTTAGTCACTTTTATTTGAATTCTGATTTGTACATAAACTACTGTTCAGAAGTTTGAGGTCAGTGAGATTTTTTTTTTAATGCTTTTATTCAGCAGGGATGCATTAAATTGATCAGCAGTGACGGTAAAGTCTCTTACAAAAGATTTTTATTTCAGTTGAAAGCTGTTCTTTTGAACTTTCTATTTATCAAAGAATCCAGAAGTCATGGTTTTTGTAAAAATATTGTTTTTTGACATTGATAATAATCAGAAGTGTTTCTTGAGCAGCAGAGCAGCATATTAGAATGATTTCTGAAAGATCATGTGACACCGAAGACTAGAGGAATGATGCTGAAAATTCAGCTTTGCATTGCAAAAATAAATTTTATTTCAAAATATATTCAAATGCAAAACATTTATTTCAAATTGTAAAAATATTTCAGAATATTAGTGTTTTTACTGCATTTTTGAACAAGAGATTTCTTTAAAAAACTGCACCAACTACAGGTCTGTTTCAAAATAACATTCATTATTCAGTTTTTTGTTTTTTGTTTTTTGGGATTTGTTAGCAACCCAATCAATTTGCGGCATGTTTGTGACCCTGGACCTCAAAAACAGTCTTAAGTAGCAGGGGTATATTTGTAGCAATAGCCAAAAATTGACCATTGCATTGGTCAAAATGATCGATTTTTCTTTTATGCCAAAAATCATTAGGATATTAAGTAAAGATCATGTTCCATGAAGATATTTTGTAAATTTCCTACCGTAAATATATCAAAACTTAATTTTTGATTAGTAATATGCATCGCTAAGAACTTCATATGGACAACTTTAAAGGCGATTTTCTCAATATTTTAATTTTTTTGCACCCTCAGATTCCAGATTTTCAAGTAGTTGAAACTCAGCCAAATATTGTCCTGTCCTAACAAACCATACATCAATGGAAAGCTTATTTATTCAGCATTTATTCACATTTATTAAACAATACAGTTTGAAAAAAATCCATCTTGCACTTTAAAGCTTCTCTATGTGTGACTGTGTTGTTTTTACCATTTTATGTGTGGTTTCAGCTGACGGACGGAGGAAAGGCTGCTAAAGCGGGAGTGGCTGTGGGAGATCTGGTCCTGTCCATCGACGGCATCAGCACTGACGGCATGAACCACCTCGAGGCTCAGAATAAGATCAAATCCAGCACAGACCAACTCAACCTCTCCTTACAGAAGTAAGATTATGCATGCACTGCTTTTTTAATGGGCAAAATAGTACAAAACAGTAGGAAATATGTCTACTGTTTAAAAGTCAATGTTATGAATACTGTACAAACAGTATATTTACTGTGCACAGTATACAAGTTGTCTGTATGCAAAGAATGTCAATCCAACTTTGTTTAAAAAGCACTTTAAAAGCACAGAAGTGAACCAAAGTGCTGTACAGAAAATAAAACTCATACAAGACATAAAATACAACCAAAACACAAATACCATGTAAAGCTAAAATAAATAACCAAATATTAACCTCAGTTGTCAAAAGCCAAAGAGAAAAGATGTGTTTTAAGAGATGATTTAAATAGACAATGAAGAGGCCTGTCTTATGGACAGAGGCAAATCATTCCATAATTTAGGAATACACAAACAACCTTCGCCGAAGTGCGTAGTATATAACAGTGCATGGAATACTGTATCCCACAATGCAATGTGCATGCCTTGACCTTCCATTTTCAATGTGATGGACTAACAGGGAAGTCTTATTTGATTCATTAGCTGAAAATAAATAAATAAATACATTTCTTTAGATTTTTTCTTTAAATTTATTTTTCCAGTTTTTAAAAAATATATATTTATTTATTTTGTATGTTATATATTATTTAGTATTTATTTTAATACTATTTGTGTTATGTATTATTATTATTATTTTGTATTTTTTTGTTTATTTTTAATTTTTCTATTCTTTTTTTTTATTATTTATTCATTCTCATGTAATTCATTCATTCATTTCATTTATGTTTTTAATTATTTATTTATGTATTTATTTTTCTCAAGATGATAACTGAATGCCACTTGCTGAATTAAACATGCAATATGAGATCATGTGACAACAATAGAAATAAATAGAAATAAATTCAGAAATTTTCTGAAAACTAGTAAACAAGTAGACATTTACCCAAAAGAGCTGAAAAGCTCCAATCATGATCATAAATGTCATATTTCAAAGCATATGATAACTTTATGTGAGGAATAGAATGAAAGTGAAATATTACTGAAATTCTTGCCGCAAATTAAAAATGCCATTTGCCAATTTTTTGGGGAGTTTATACAATGCATTGCTCATCTTTTGTAGGTTTATTTGTCATGATTTGATAAATAAGTGAAGACAAGACTTCATGAAAGCTAAAACAATCAGACTTGCATCATAACAGTGTCTTTGAGTCATATGCTAATTTATCTTGCTGTCCTCACGTTGCACAGTCTCAAGAGATGGACGCAATCCTTGTGTGTAAACACTCACAATTTATCTATCTATCAGTGTACAATTGTCCAGACTTTTGACTCAATTGTTGTGTGTTTGAGAGCAGAAAAGTGTGTTTTGTTTGCATTTATAAAGTGGATAGCTCCAGTCCTTGATTCTGATTGGTTGAGCCGTGTTTGAAGCTGTTGGAAATGACAAACATACATCTTTGTTTACGTCTGTGTGTTGCTCGGCAACCACTTTGTTACAACCACAAACGTTTCTGAGAAACTACATTGTTTGGTGGAAGAATATTGTTTTTATTAATATCATTACAAATGATTTGCTCTGTTTTATTTTCTGAAGCCTTACATATATGGAATAACCGTTTTATAAGAGCAATAAGCCCCTTGGGAAGCTTCTTGGGGCTTGCTGCTTCCTATTTGGTCCTGTTTTGAAGTATTGTCTCAATGTCAAGTTTTGTCATGCCAAGATTTGCACAGTGGTGACAGAAAAATGCCCACGCATTGGTCTGATGGAAATAAAAACATCAAGAGAGAAACTGGCACTGATGGACGGACACATGGGCTGTGTCAAACACCAAAACTGAGAAAGAAAATACGCTCAAATATTTTTAGAGAGAGATACGCCAATACACTTTAAGAAGTATGCGTAAAAAGTATTTAGACTGTCTGTTGATTAAAATCTTTTGTCTAATTAATTACATGATGTTTCGATTAATTAATTAATCGCAAAATAAATTTGACTGTGAAAATACCCACGAAAGATTATTTAAAGCTATTTTTGTGTTAAATGAGATGGTCAAGTAGACATTACAAATTGTAGCTTTAGAAAGAAATATTTTATTTGTTTCAACATAGAATTTATTACACATAAGCGTAAACTATGGAACATAAAAAAAGATAATTTGAGAAACATCTCAGTATTTTTTGTTCATATAATGAAAGTCATTGCTTTGTTACCAACAGTCTTCAAAATACCTTCTTTAATTTTCCATAAAAGAAAGGTTTGAAACGACACGAGAGTGAGTAAATGATGACAAAATGTAAATTTTTTGGATGAACTATCCCTTTATTCTTTTTATTATTATTATTATTTTAATGAAATTATACTCTAAATAAGAAACTAAATATGCCAGCAGGTGGCAGTAAATGTCTTTATGAGTCATCCATTCATTCAATTCATTCAAACGGCTGATTCATTCAGGAAAAAAGTAAATGGCTCTCTTTATAAATGGGCCTTTGAATCACTGATTCACATGATTCCTTCAAAATGCGGATTCATTCAGAAACTAAACACCGCTGTGTCGCTCTGAGAAGGGCAACAATTCTGCTAGGGTTTTAAGGCTAATATGTTGTCTGCAAAATTGAGCAAAAACACATAATACTGTGTTTAAAAATAACACAATATCAACTTCTTATTTACTGAACCCTGATTACTGAATCACATTTAAGCTTGTGATAGATCGGGACAAAATCAGCTGTCATATTGCTCTTGCTGCCCGTGTGATATTGTGTGATATGTGATATATATACAGTCATGTGATAAAGTTAGGACACCCTATTGAATTCCATGGTTTTCCATATCAAGACATCATTAAAAAACTGGTCCGTGGCTGGTCTTAAAATTTGGAAAATAAAACGTCAGATGAACAACAACATATGACAGATTGCACCGTGTCATTATTTACTGAACAAAAATAAAGCCAAAATGGAAAAGCCATGTGTGACAAAGTTAGGACACCCTTACTGTTAACATTGGAATTAAGAAGGTAAATAACAGTGAAATACCTTTGACTAACTGATCATCAGCAAGTCTCTATAAAAGCATAAGCCTTCAGGTGTGTGTTAACACAATGCCAAGGAGGTAAGACATCAGCAATCGTCTTAGAGAAGCAATTATTGCTGCCATCAATCTGAGAAGAGTAATTTGGCCATTTTCAAACAATTTGAAGTTTATTCACAAGTGAAAGACATTTAAAACAGACACCTCTCCTTCCAGGAGTGGACGTCCCAGAAAATTCACCCCAAGATCAGACCGTGTAAAGCTCAGAGAAAGGGCAGACAACCCAAGAGCTACACCTCAGACTCTACAGGCCTCAGTTAACAGTTAAATGATAAAGTTCATGACAATACCGTTAGAAAAATATGGGACAAAAATGGCATATTTGGAAGGCTTGGCAGAAAAAAGCCTCTTCTATCTAAAAAAAAACATTGCTGCACAGTTTAGGTCTGCAAAGTTGCGTCTGAACAAAACACAAGTCTTCTAGAATAATGTCCTATGAACAGACGAGACCGAAGTGGAGATGTTTGGCCATAATGCACAACGCCAAGTTGGTGAAAACCAAAAAAGAGCATATCAGCACAAACACCTCATACCAAAAGACAAGCATGCTGGAGGAGGGCTGATCATTTTGGGCTTGTTTTGTAGCCACAGGGCC
>JAHKKF010534983.1:15667-56564 GCA_019740295.1 Labeo calbasu | reverse complement strand
AATAATAATAATAATAATAATAACACAATTTTACAATACAATTTTGCCTTTCACTTAATTTAACTTGGTGTAGACGTTGGTGTCTTGGTGTCTGGTGCGGGTCGAACGGGACACGGGCCGGTAATCAGGTTCCAGTGCCCGCAGGCTGAAACCTGGAATCGTCGAACATCGTGTGTTGCCCGGGCTCTTGTTTTTTCCTGGAACGGAAGCGGTTAATGTTTCGCTGTAATTGGCACCCACAGCTGCTCTCCAGTTCGACAGGGATGAGTTTGGAGCCTCTGCCTTGCGTGACAGCTGCCTAATTGGGCATTCTCCCCTTGTGGCAGGTGCCGCCTCCTCCAGCCGGGCTGCTGAAGAATGGCAGAGGATTACAGATGAGGACATGGTGACCCTCTCTACCTTCCGCTGGTGTTGGGGGGGTGGGGGGCGGGGGGCGGTGTGATGTAGTTCAATGCCGTTGGGTTACCAGGAGGAGGAAGTGAGAGGGTGGGGTTCTGCCAGGTGGCGGATGACAGAGTGTCACATGACAGTGTCAGTGTGTCAAGGGCGCAGACATCGGCAGCGCTGCGGCAGGCTGCTTTTTCTGCTCATTCGTTTTGAGGTTTTCACTCTAGTTTTATAGCTCCTGGCTGTCTTCACACATCAGTTCGGAGAGGATGGCAGCTTCCTGTGTGTTCCTGTGCTGCTTCTCTTTCTACTCTCCAGCTGTGAGTGAAACTGCCAAGGTGAGGTTGCGTCCTCTTGTTAGAGGCGATTAATGACACTCGACGTGTAAAAAGTGAATTATTCCTGCTGATGTAAAATGTGCTGTTGGCTTTACTGTACCGCTGCCCTGTTGACCGCAGAGCGGAAGGAACTAACAGCACAGTGGCTAGTCGTGGCCTAGCTGTTAGTTGCATACTCGCACACATTGAGGCCTACGGCTGATGTGGCGATGTGATTTTGAATCCAGCTCAACACATCAAGTCAACATTTCACATCCTGTTTCTTCTTCTGCCAGTCATTTTCCTTCATCATTTCACTGTCATGTCAATAAAATAGACGTGGCCTAGCAGTTAGTGGATGCTTTGACGTGTTGTGTAGTAGTTCTTTCATTTTACATTAAAGGTAAATACCCTTTTCTGCCTCTGAATAAAAACAAAAAGGTAATTCTGCTTTTTTTTCTCACAATTGCGAGTTTATATGCCACTATTCTGACTTTATAACTCGCAATTTTGAGAAATAAAGTCAGAATTGTGAGATAAACACTCACAATTCTAACTTTTTTCAGAGTTTGCGACTTTATAGCTCGCAATTCTAACCTTCTTTCTCAGAATTTCGACTTTATATCTTGCAATTCTTACTTTTTCTTTTAAAATCTCGGAATTCTGAGTTTTTTTTCTCACAATTGCAAGTTTATATCACGCAATACTGACTTTATAACTCACAACTGTGAGACTATATCACGCAACTCTAAGAAAAAAAGTCAAAACTGTGAGATAAAAAGTCACAATTACCTTTTTTTTTTTTTTTGTAATTTAGTGGTAAACGGGCTTCCAAAAAATACAGAAAAATTGTAGGGGGAAAAA
This sequence comes from Labeo calbasu, assembly GCA_019740295.1. NCBI lineage: Eukaryota > Metazoa > Chordata > Actinopteri > Cypriniformes > Cyprinidae > Labeo > Labeo calbasu. The sequence goes on along the minus strand of JAHKKF010534983.1, from coordinate 54,996 downwards.
CTATATATATATATATATATATATACTGTGTATATATATGAAAATATTTTTTTTTTGAAAGAAGTGTATTATGCTCAAAAAGACTGTATTTAAGTTTTGAAGAACTTTTTATTTTTTTCAAATATTTTATTATATTTTTTTAATATTTCCATATCTAAATCATTTTACACTTTTTTTTTTTTTGTTTAATTTTGAAAGAACTTTGAAAGTTCATTACAATATTGCTATTTAAAAACAGGGGGAAAGTGGTGCAATTTTTTTTTAGAAATTTTCAATTGTAGTGTATTTTATTTATTTGTTTTTTTTTTTTTTTTTAAGAAAAAAAATCTGTCCCATTTATTTTAGGGATTTAATTATAAGGATTGGATAATGATTGAACTCCAAAGAGCCTTTATATTGTTTATACCAGCATGTTGTTTTTTCTTTTTTTTTATTGTTATGATTGTGGAAAGAGAACAGGAAATGATAGCAGGAATGGGATCAGGGAAATGCCATGAGCTGGTTTTGATTTTCTGTTGATACCAAGTCATTTCTTTTTCATTTTATTTTATTTATCCACCTTTTTCCTGAGTAACAGATGAGCACTGCCATGATGGATTCTAACCTCTGTTTGGGTGCTCTCATGTTCCGTTCTCTATAGAAAACTATGTTAAAATGGGCTAAGAAGATCGACTGAATTAATTTAACTGAAACTTTTTAAATGTAACTAAATATGAAAATGTGTGCAAGGTTAAGCTGTGTGTTAATTTGACTAGAAACATTAGAGACCATAAATGTAAAGCATCTTTTCATTATGAGGCGGCTAGACTTCTGCGTTCTGGAAAAAGGTGGATGTTTTTGTGTACAAATAGAGAGGTGGGGTTTAAAGTTTCATCTCCATCCCTAAATTATGATAAATTGTTTCTTTCCTCTGACATACCTTTCCCCTTGAGTGTTTATATGGGTGACTGCTCATGTGTTTCTTTGGTGTTTACCTCGGCCGCATCTGTACCTGTGTGTGGCAGCTGCAGGTGCGTGTTTGGTTTCTGTTTTGTATATTCCTGGCTCTAAATGTGTCCACGTGCATGTGTTTGTGTTCAAACGGGGCCATGCAGCTGGGGTTGTACTCCAGGTTTGACTTTCACCTCGTTTCCCCCGTAGCTGTTTTAAAAGCGTCAAGTAGAACGACCATGTAATCTGTACCCTGACGCTCACACACAGCCTTGAGGGCAGCAGTGATCAGCCCAGCTGTTTTTTCATTCCCTCCAGCCAAGGAAAGAGTTGAAATGTGTGTTTGAATGAATGTGTGAGAGCCTGGGATTATTTGTGTATGTGTGTGTGTGTGTGTGTGTGTGGAGAGAGAGATTCATTAGTATTCTGCTGAGCAGTCCTGCCGGTAGAGCAAATTGATTACCACACTTCACCTGTCTGAGCCTCCCGAGATCTGCAGCGAAGACGCCCGTTCTGTCTGCACTCCCGTCGCCTCTGTAACGGAGGGCCGCGCTCATTAGCCGTCATTAAACAAAGCTTATAGTCGGGACACTGTTGTCTTACGTAGTTCTAGGAAGTGTGAAGATTTCTGCTGTAGTCCTGAGGGCTTTCTTGAAGTAGAGATTTCTAGCGGTTGTTAAAGGTGTTTTCTTGGAGGGGAGTAGATCGTTTGTGCATTTGTGTGTGCTTTAAATTGACTCATCCGTCTAGGTGACCTTTTGAAGTAAGACTGCGGTAGCATGGGAATTCATATCTGTGCTAAACACTTGTGAAGTGCTGAGGAATGAACCTAAATGCTCCAGAGCTGCATGTCATTCAGAACTGTGTTCTAACTTGACTTTGAACTAGAACTGAAATCTGAATTTGTAAAAGACTGAAATCTGAATTAGAACTAGGATTGAAATCTGAGTTTGAGCTAGGACAATTCTGAGAAAAAAGTCACAATTGTGAGATATAAACTCGCTATTCTAAGAAAAAAGAAGTCAGAATTGTTAGTTTCTCTCTCACAGTTCTGAGTCTGTTTCTCAGAATTGCGACTTTCTCGGAATTGTGAGTTTATATCTTGCAATTCTTAGAAAAAAAAGATCAAAATTGTGATATTTTTTTTTTTTTTTTTTTTAAATTTTTTTAATTTTTTTAATTATTCTGAATTTAAACTAGGACTGAAATCTGAATTTAAGCTTGGGCTGAAATCTGAATTTGAAGTAGAACTGAAGTCTGAATTTGAGCTAGGACTGAAATCTGAATTAGAATTGGGACTGAAATCTGAATTTAAAGTACAACTGAAATCTAAATTTAAAATAGGACAGTTCTGAGAAAAAAGTCACAATTACGACATATAAACTTAAGATTCTGAGAAAAAAAAGTCAGAATTGTGAGTTTTTATCTTGTAGTTCTGAATTTATTTCTGAGAGTTGTGACTTTCTCGGAATTGTGATTTTATGTCATGCAATTCTGAGAAAAAAAGTCCGAATTGTGAGAGAAAAAGTTGCAATTACCTTTTTTTTTAAAAATCTGAATTTTACCAAGGATTGAAATCTGAAATTAAACTGACTGAAATACTGACTGAAATTTAAAATTTTGAAATTTTAACTAAGTTGTTTTCTTGCAACTTATTCTGAGACAAAAGGACAGAAATGTGATTTAAAAAGTCGCAATTACCTTTTTTTTTTTTTTTGAGTTTGAATTGGGACTGAAATCTGAATTAGAACTAGGACTGAAATCTGAATTTGAAGTAGAACCAAAATCTGAATTTGAGGTAGGAATCAAATCTGAATTTGAACTAGGACTGAAACCTGAATTTTAACTAAAGCTGAAACCTAAATTTTAATCAAGGCTGAAACCTGACTGAAATGTAAATTAAAACTAGAACTGAAATCTGAATTTGAGCTAGAACTGAAATATAAATTTGAACTAGGACTAAAATCTGAATTTGAACCAGGACTGAAATCTGAATTTGAACCAGGACTGAAATCTGAATTTGAACCAGGACTGAAAAGTACATTAGAACTAGAACTGAAATCTGAATTTGAGCTAGGACTGAAATATAAATTTGAACTCGGGCTGAAATCTGAATTTGAACTAGGACTGAAATATGAATTTAAACTAGAACTGAAATTTGACTTTGAGTAGTAGAATAAAAAAACAACAATAAAAAACAAACAAACAAAACAAAATCGATATGGAAGACCATTCAATTTCCTGGAATTTCCTGTTACTTGTCTTTAAGTTCCAATTCAGCAAATTCCACTTCCTGTCATTTGCAATTCAAATTCCATTTTATCCTCTTGTGGGAAAGGCCAATTCAATTCGAAGCTTAGAGGTGTAGCAGGATTTTGTGTTGTACTAGTAGCAGGAGCAGCGAGGAGCAGGGTAAGATCGATTTGGAACTGCCCGTGTTGTGATTAAGGAGACAGCGGGTGAGTAGATATGGAGGAGCTGGCAAGTGGAGTCAAAGTGTTTTTGTGAGTAGCAGGAGTGTGTGTGTGCGCGTGTGCGTTTTATAGCCCCAGTGTTAAGAGTGGAGAGTGAATGAGATGCTGTAATTGTACTCGGGTGGCGTTTCGTTGGCATGTCCTGCCAACATTTTTGCCAGCTGGAATGATGTGCCAAGAGGAGGAACCCAGGTGCTTTGTTTTTTCATTGGTTAAGTGCACTTAATCGATTAAGGAAATTAATAGAATCTCTGTTTTGAATGTAATTTCTAGACATACGCTGAAGTTTATAAATATGGAAGCACTGGAGTTCCTTATGAGCCGACCAGCAGAATTATAATGAGCTGAATGCGATTACATTAAATGAAAGTTTAATTTTAGACTTGGATTTTATTTATTTGATTATATATATGTACCATACAGCTTTATTTTATTTTATTATCTTATTTTAAGTTTACAGCCTTTTTTCCAGACAGCACCAGTTCGGAATCTACTGTTTGTCTTCTACGTCTGTTTATTCTTTTTTCCCTTTTTTTTTTTTTTTTTTATAAAAACAGAATTATAAGGAAACAGCAAGTTTAGTTTGTTGTGTTTACTAACTAGTCATGTTTCTTTTAAATAAGTTCACTGTCAGCCGACATTTGTGTTTCGTTTCTTAGCCAGTTTGTTTGTTCTGATTGACTTGGTTTTAGATTTATAGCAGACTCAGTTTGCAGAGCTCCATGGCATCGGAGGGTCTGTTTATTTGCTCTGTTTTACTCCAAAAGAGCAAAAGTTCACTGGTGTAGACATTACAGTCGTGTTTGTTTAGGTAGCACGTCGCTCCCCTTATTTAATTTTCTCGAGCCATATTGGATTTACAAACTCCGTCCTGCGTATCCGAGTGAGCGCCCGTAGCCCCGGCTGAACACCAGCTGCCTACGATAACATGATGGAAAGCGATTCACACGGCTCCCTTTCCTTTAAAATTTCTTTAACCTTGGCTTACCTTTAACGCCGGGGAAGCGTCTGCCAGTCTGGTGTCAGATATTAGCGATACGCGCAGCAAGGACTGGGTTGTCACTTTTTATTAACACTGAGCGCTTTGCATGGACTCCAGCTGTTGCGTGCACCGAGACTCAGACGTACTTGACCTTGACTCGCAGCACAGTTCCTGCGGCTCACCCTATTTTTAATCATGCATTTTAAATGGCGCAAATGGATTATGGTTCCTTATAATGGGGATCATTCATTAACCTTTTTTTTTTGTTAGGGTACTTTGTGGGACGGGTTGAATTCCAATTAATTTCATACCCCACATGCGAGCATCGCCGGATTGGCTTTGAATCTGAAATCCCTGACATTTGCGTCAAGAAGTCCGGCATTCGCAGTTAAGGCCATTTTTTTTTTGTCCGGCTCCTCAAGGGAAATTGCCTCTCAGCCACTGATGATGGTTTGACCTTCCTGCTCATAGTGTCTGGGTGAGCAAAGAAAGACGCCCTGCCATGATAAAGCTTCCTGTCTGCCGCTGTTCCCTTCACCACTGGCTAGTGAAATCACTTAAAATGCTGTTGGGTGTGAATGTTTGACATTGTCAGAGATAATGGATAATCACTTGCGGACCGCTGGAGGGAGAGAGATGGAGGGGAAAAGAGAAGAGAGAGAGGGGGAGAGAAAACATATTTTGTATTTCTTGTGCAGAAGGGTCATGTGTGAGAAAGGCGAATGGAGGGTATGCTGTGAGATCGCACCTTAGACCTGCTTTCTTCTCTCAAAATAGACTTGCATTGTGATCCTGGACCACAAAACCAATCATAAGGGTCAATTTTTGAAATTGAGATTTATACATCTTCTGAAAGCTGAATAAATAAGCTTTCAATTGATGTATAGTGATGTTAGGATAGGACAATATTTGGCCAAGATACAGCTTTGAATGTCTGGAATCTGGGGTGCAAAAAATGAAAATATTGAGAAAATCACCTTTAAAGTTCTTAGCAATGCATATCACTAATCAAAAATTGTTGTTGTGATATGTTTACAGTAGGAAGTTTACAAAATATCTTCATGGAACATTATCTTTACTTAATATCCTGATGACTTTTGGCATAAAAGAAAAATCTATTTTGCACCATACAATGTAATGTATTGCTGCAAATATACTCGTGCTACTTATGGCTGCTTTTGTGGTCCAGGGTCATATTTCAGAAAGTCATATAGGTTTAGAACGACATGAGGGTGAGTAAATGATGACAGAGTTTTCATTTTTGGCTGAACTATCTCTTAACGTCTTCCTTTTGTTTTCATGGACAGATCTAATCTAGCCTGATCCGATTGTAGCCCAGTATTGATTTGTCTTGAATGATGTGTTTACTTCATTGTTCTTACGGTCCAACCTGTTTATCTTCGTCTGTCCCAAGTTTGAACTTTTATTTGTAGGGTAGCAGCACCTCCTTTGGCAGGAAATTAATCTTAATCTGCCCCGTTAAGATTAGCGTGAGACGTCACATGTCCCCGTTCTAGCAGGTTGTCCTCTTCATTGTTAAATTTAGGTCAGTAGCCCAGGTTGAGCCTGTAACTGAGACTGAATTAGTTTTCCTCCTTGCCATTCTAACCTGTTGCACCCGACCTTTGCAACTTAATGCAGTTTGCATCAAATTTAAATGCGAGTGACCTTGTGCCGATTCTCACAGGATTTTCCTGTCACGTCATCTTGAGGATCTTAAGTTACTAAGGCACATTTGGGATATTCCAGGCGTGAACGTGCTGTTGATTTGCTGTAACAGCATCCACGGCTCAAGGTCGAGCTTAACTCCTCGGCAAACCGCTGTAACATGTTACCCCGTTGCCGAAGGGGCAGGACATGGAGGGTAAGATGTTCTCTGGCAGCTGAGTACTGCTTTAGGGGAGCTGGAATCCTGTATTAATTAACCTTTGTGGTGGTGGCCCTGACAGTGGGAAGTCAGGAGTGTTTATGGAAGCAGTTCTGACAGGGTTCAGACCCGTCGAGCGAGCAGCCAGCGGTGCTGTCATGTTATCTGATGCCGTGGCTCTGCGGAGGAGCGGTCTGACAGGTGTGCCATGTGTGCCCCTCTACACCTGCCAGCCCTGCTGAGCCACTACCGGCCTGAGCGTGAAGGGCTGCTGACAGCCGTTTTTGAATGGGTATTCACTTCTTTAATCCTGTTACGCCAGGGAGATTGTCCTATCTGAGAAAGAAGGAAAAAACTTATTTTACTGAATTTTCCAATAGTTTTTAATGTTTTCCTGTCATGCTGCAAGTGGATTTAGTGATAATTCTCAGAAATACACAGCCAAATGGGAAGTAATGGACATCTAAAAACCTTCTTTACACATGAGAGCAAACATCGAGACGTCCTGAAAAGGAATCTCAGCTGCGTGTCAGAGCAGTTTGATTGACACTTGCTGGAGTCCCCATAAAGAGTTTGTCAAACAAGTTCTATGTTCACTCTCTTTTATGTTAAGTTTCCCTTTTGCTTTGATTTAATTAGTTTTTTGTGATGATTGGTTTTGACAGCGACTTCAAAGAAAGTTACAGTGCTTGTTCTGATGATGCTGGGATGTTGGTGCTTGTCACTCATGTAGTGTTTTCTTTTCTTGTGCTGTAGGTTCCCGTGTGGCCACGTCTGAGATCAGAAGAGCAAACAGGCAACGCCGAGCCTTTGGTTCCTCCCAGAAGATCTCCCAAATATAGAGCTTACGGTTCATCAGGACAGAGAAACCTCCTCATTCCTTTGACTGTGTGCTTAACACGTTTTAAAGCAGTGTGGAGTTAGAATAGAATGCACAGCGATGCCAGCTAGAAATGCCCACTGGTCCTGTATGTAAAACTCTTTGACTGAAAAGGAGTAAAATCCAAAGCATTGCTGGAGTTGCTCTCATCATTTATGGCACAGATCTTACTAAGACATTTTCATTAGTCGTAAAACATCACATCAGGGCATCCTACTGTTGAACATGACTCATGGGGTGGAGTCTGGCCCTGAAACTCACCAGGATTCTGCTGCTTTAACATATCTGGAAGGTTTGCTAATGCATCCGGTCGCCACTGGACCTGCTGCCACTGCTACACAGAGATCCGAACCAGTCCACAGCAATGAAGAGAACGCCAACAGGGTGACTAGGGTGTTTCAGCTCCCCAACCATGGCTCCCCCTCACCAGACAAGGGTAGCCCACCTAGTGCGACCTCACAGCATCTTAAAAAAGCCAGGCTGCTTCGCTCAGAAGCATGGAGTGAAGCTGACAGCCAGAAACAAACAGGTGAACAAGTGAACGGACAGAGAAAGGAGCACTACAAAGGCCTGGATGGCTCTGAGCAGGGGGAGAGCACCTTGCTGGCTTCTCTGCTGCAGTCCTTCAGCTCCCGGCTCCAGAGCGTCGCCTTGTCACAGCACATTTCTCAAAGCCACAAACCGCTCGACAGGGACAGCAGTGAAAGTGCTCCTGCTGAGAAGGAAACCTACCAGAGTTACGGCACAGCGTCAGGCCGCCTGAAAAGCCTTATGAGGAAAAGCAAGCAACAGAACCATAACACCGTGCCTTACTGTCGTCAGAAACGAAGCTCTGATTCTCCTCATTCTTCTCAAAGCTCTGCCCAGCCCACTAGCTCTGAATCCTTGTCCTGCACAGAGCGACTCAAGGCTGTTGCCAATATGGTACGGACTAGAACCAGTCCGGCCCCTTCACCCAAGCCCAGTGTCGCCTGCAGTCAGCTGGCCCTGTTGCTGTCCAGCGAGGCTCATCTACAGCAGTACTCCAGAGAGCAGGCCATAAAAGCACAATTAACCAGTCGATCAGCCAGCGAGAGGCTGGCTGCCATGGCTACCCAGCAAACGCAGGATAAGAGGCCTCCCAGCATGGGACAGCCAACAACTGCCCCAGACATGCTAAGCTCCTTAAATGTTCAAAACGGAACACTCCCCCCACCAGCGGTAAACTCCGGCAAAAAAAGCCCTTCAATTTCTTCACCCTCCATGAGACCCCCAAAGGATAGACGGCCCTTTGACAGACACGGTCGACCGCCACAAAACTGCAGCAGCCTGTTGCTCCTACTTCTGAACAATCACAACTCCCAGCAACAGCTCACCAGGAACGGACACCTAGAGGACAATTACGGCATCCTCCCGAGCCGTGCCTCCTCTGAGAGTGAGTACTCCAGCCAGGATAACAGCCTGACCAAAGACAGCAGCGATGCCGAGAGCTTCTCCAGCTGTTCCCCCATCGACCTCTCAATGAAAAGCAGAGCGCCTAGCCAAAAATCCGAGGCCTGCTCTTTCTTAACCCCCTCTGTGGATAAGCTCACAGAGTCTCTCACAAACAAATGGAAGCCGGAACCTTCTGTGCCAAAGGTCCGTGAGGCCACAGATCTGGATATCAGCCCAGACGTGAAATCCCATGATAAGGTCACTTTAATGCAGTTACTGCTGGACCGCAGAAATAACGAGAAGGTAAACAAAAGTTCAGATAATCCTAGTTTAAGGCCTGACGCAATAATCAGCAGCTTGAAACGAATTGGCACACCTGAGGACAGCAGAACGCGGAGTCCTCTAGACCGGCAGACAGCGACCTTCAACTCGATCTCCCCTTCATATTCCTTCCCCTCACCCCATGCCCAGTCCAGTCCCTTAGATCTGTGTAAGTCTAAAGCTCACTCAAGTGAAAAGATGCTGGAGCCTCCTTTCAGTGCAAGCAAGCTACTACAGAATCTGGCCCAGAGTGGCGTAAAGAACTTATCACCTTCGCCCCCTCCTTTACACTCTCAAAAGCCGACAAGCAGAAGGCAAAGCCCAGAACTTGAGCTGGACAAGCAGAAGGCCCTCTTGGATCGACTCGTCGTTCCATCCAAGCGGAGCAGAGCCTCAGTGTTGGATGGAGGTTCTCCTCCTGCTCTCCCAGCTCACAAATGTGAGCAATCACCTTCTGCATCAACGCAGATAGAAAACCTTCTCGAGAAGCGCACGGTACTGCAGCTTCTGCTGGGAACAGCTTCCCAGAAGGATAGAACCAGTGGGCACAAAGTCTTGGAAGTAACCTCAGGGGGGCTGGAGAAACCTCAGCGGGGTTCTGTCAACTATGACAGCTCAAACAGACCTTCTCCAGACCTCAATATCAAAACAGAGCCAGTAGAGGAGAATCATTCATCCGATAGCTCCGATGATGGAGTGTACCATCAGAGACGACCATCACAACACTCACCCATTGCAGAAGCACAGGACACAAAACCTGAACTCTGTCCTACAGAAACGGCTGCTAAATTTGGACTTCTCAGCCAGCTTCTAAAACAGCAGAATGCTACCTACCATTCAAACCCTCATACCAGGCTCCTCAGGAACTCCATAAAAGAGGAGCCAGTGGATTTTCAAAGCCCCGTTCCTAAAAAAAGAAAACTGTGCATTGAGCTTGCAGAGCGCCTAAGTAATGAACTCTGTCAACCGTCTCGCGATACTACGAGTGACAATCTGGTGTCTGGAACACCTGAATTCAACAATAGAGGGATGGTGAAACCAAAAGAAGAGCTAGTACCGAGTCCAAGGAGCAAAACGCCTCTCTCCAGAGAAAGTCAAGGCTTCAATGTTCTTAAGCAACTCCTCCTGTCAGAAAACTGTCTGAAAGAGCTGTCCCAACCCAGAGCGACCCCAAGTCCTTTCATCCCTCAGGCGAACTGTGCAGCCAATGGGAGCTTAACCCAATCTGGTTTCTCTCAGGAGTTGTCGAACTTACCATGGTACCCCTATTCTACAGCGCGTACACCTGTTGATACCACTGGGGGGGTGCTGGTTTGGCCCAGGGGCTCTCCCAAAGCCAGCCCTAAACCTGTTAAAAAAGAACCTCAGGGGTCTCCTGGAGAAACTTTTACTAGAGAAGAGAGATCCAGTCCAGACTCCCCTCCTTTAACCAGGTCTAATCCAATTCTTTACTACATGCTTCAGCGAGGAAACGGTCAGCTCAGACCTGAGCTCCGGGATCAGGTGCAACCACCCCACTGTATCATGGGTGCAAAAGTGGAGGCGTGTATTGACTATGAGCACAGGATAAACTCTCCGGTCCACAGACAGACTCACAGCTAGAGAGAAGAGAGCCTGAACGGCTCTGAAAAAATGGTAGATATGAACTGCCAAAGACAGCAAAGCTGAAGAACTGTGTATGGTCACTTGTCTATAAGATGTTTATTAATTTTCATTCTGAAACAGAAACTGAATAAATTAAACCATGGAACATGGTAGTTCAGTTTAAAACATTGGCTTTTCGCCACTGATTTCATTTGTACAAATAGTTAATTTGTTATTTTTATTGATGTCATGTTTTTTTTTTTGTGTGTGTGTATGCTAAGCTAACTTCTTTGTCCAGCACAATGTAAAATGTCCACCACGAAAAGCTTTTCCTTTTTCCACAACTGAAACATTTATGAAGAACATCCTATTACATGTATTATTGATGAATCCAGAAACGTTACTGCTAATTTCACACTATATTTATCTACAGCCAAATCAGGACCCTTTTCGTTTTATCGAGGCAAAGAAAATTGTACAGTCTAAGCACAATGTTGGATTCGTGGCATCCAGTTATAAAGTATATTTTCTTACGGCAGAATTTAAAGAAACGTCAGTGTAATCTATCAGGTATCTTTCTTGGAAAGCTAGCTGAGCTCAAGAGGGTTTTCACATGTGATCGAAAGGCGGAAACAATTACTGGAATCTTCTATAATCGTAGCTTAGATTTACAGTGCTTTATTTTTCATCAGGAATGAAACTATAGCTGTTATGTGGTGATAATAGCATGATGTTTAAAAAAAAAACCTGAGTGTCATATTTTTAGCCAATGAAATGTATCTTTTTACAATTTTGTATCATTTGTTGTTTTGTATCTTATATCCTGTATGTAGCATTCACACATTTACGTTGTCGATGAAAATTTGAATATTGAAAGAAGATACCGTTCGTCCACCAAAGCCTTGATGGGTAATTATGATATTTATGGATTTTTCAGGATACTGTGTAAATCAGACACTCTACTGTGAGAAGGGATTGGAATTCAGTCTGATTCTTTTGTTTATGTTCACGTTTTTTGCATTTTTCCTTTTTTTTCAGATAAAGGCCCTCACTTGAGTCTTTAATGTTATCCAACAAAAAAAATCTGATTTTATTCCACATTCTCTGTACGATTCATGTTTTGACAATGATTAGATACATTTATGTAAATATTGTTTTCAAGAAGACTATTTTGTATCGTTCAAGACAAAAAAAAAATAGTTTTTAACGTCTTGCGTTGTACATAAGAAAACTGTGTAATAATGTAAATATGGGTACTGGAGGATGACACTTTTCTGCATGTCTATGTTGTGCTAACGATAATCTTTGTTCACATCTACTGCTCTGTCCGAGGCTCTTTGCTGCCTGTAGCATGCACACGCATGGGGAGTCCCTGTGTTATGGGGAAATGTCAAGTCTTAAAATAGATGTTTTTATCTTGGAGAGATGGGTACTTAAACCATAATCGTCTGCAAATGCAGTCCTTGACTGTTCAAACCTGAGGAACGTGCATATTTTTCTGAATGGTTTTGTTTGTTCTTGGTTTAAAAAAAAAACTAAATACAACATTGCTTTGTTTAATTTAGAGTCACTCTGCAATGGCTCTGCATTGTGAATAACTAAAAAAACTTGTTTTCATATACTCCTGTGATGACTGGAGCCTTTTGCTTTTCTTCTGTTCTGTCTTTGGTGTTTATTTGCACTGATAGCGTAATAAAATATTGAAATGCACAGAACTGAATGAGGGTTTGTCATCTGTTACCTATATTTACATATGCTTACAAAGCTTTTTAATAAATAACCTTACAGTAACCGTACAACCGTAAAATTTTAACCTTTGACATTTGTTGGTTTTACAGATGAACATGAGTAAACCTGTGAAAAACAAGCTTTTTATTATGAGCATCTCCAAGCAACTAGATGCGAGAATCAGGTTAACCAACACTTAACATTTGAACTACCAGCATTCATCGTGACAAGTCGTAAGTGAGCGGAATATAAAAAAAGACCTTCCAAACTGGTATTTGCATGACTGCCAGTTCTCAACAATGGCAGGAAAGAGATGGTAAGGAGGATTTGGAAAACATTGTTTCATAATTATGGGAAAACAGGTAGTTGGCTTCCATTTTGAAAAGTGCCTTGTCCAGCCATTGTGAGAGAATTGCATTGATCTCAATTTTGCACTTCCTTTTGGCCACTTAAAGCAATCTTCAGAATAAACATTTCGAGCCAAAGTTGTTGCATTGCATGCATATAGATTACAGCATTTCCTCATTGTCTGATACATGCATTTATAAGATTAAAAAGCATTTACGAAAAACATTTCACAAAAAAATATGTATAATATTTGAAGCAATTGCAAGAAAGTGAAAACGCAGAAAAGTGACGATTTCTTTGACATTTTAGCGTTTTTTTAAGTGTGACGAAAATGTCAAACTTATTTAGGGGCCACTGTAAGGTGAGTAAAAGTAGTGATTTCGCTGCATGTTTCCACTTCCAGGCTCTTTTTGAAGGCGATGCTTTTGTCTCCCTTCTTTCCTCTTCCTTAATCCTCTAATGAGGTTTCTTTTCTTCAGCTTCACATAACCTTTCCTTCATGTGAACTTCTCCATCCAGAGATGCTTATCATGCTTGAACTGCCAGTAACCCCCGGTTTCCTTTTGGCTTCGAAACAGAGGAGAGGGCAAACGCACAAGTCACACGTCTGAACCGAGGTCAGCGTTTAAAGTGCACAAACGGCCGTTTGTCTGTCTCACATCCTCTGATATCCTGGACCGCGTCGGTGGACAGGGGGGTCTGGAGGCAGCCCAGAAAGCTACTTATAATTTAACTACAGCCCGCTACACAAAGGAAATGGTTTGGTCTTCCAGGAAGACAAAGTACTCGGGTCAGCAAGGTTCAGCAGGTTGAGATGGAGGTTTGGAGCCGCTGTGTGTATTTCCTGCGCTGAAGCACGGCCTCCTGGGTCAATGTTTAACCCGAATCCATCGCAATCCACAGCTGCTGGTGTAGAAAACACTCATTCACAGGTGCTTAATTACAACTGTGAGCTGATCTTCTGGACTGATTCTCACGGTTTCCTGACAAAATTAGTCTCTGGCGAGGTGGTCTCCCGTGAAATGCACAGATAAAGTGAAATGTGATGTCAGAATGGCTGTTGTAACATCATTACTACATTTCACTGGATAACTGTGGTTTCACTGGTGTATGCACTGATGTTGTCACAACAGCGATTCTAATATAATTTCACTGGATATCATAGTGTGAATATAAATATGGCTATTGGGACATCATCACAGTCTAGTGGTATCCAGAGAAATGCAGAGATGAAGTGAAATGTAATATCCAAATAGCTGTTGTAACATCATCACTGCATTTCACTAGATACCACTGGATTCACTGGAGTGTGCAGTGATGATGTCACAATAGCCATTCCGATATCATAATTATATAATACCTATGATATCCAGTAAAATATATCAGAATGGCTGTTGTGATACCCTCACTGCACACTCCAGTGAATCCAGTGGTATCCAGTGAAATGCAGTGATGATGTCACAATTGCCATTCTGATATCATATTTATATCATACCTATGACATCTAGTGAAATATGATATTAGAATGCCCTTTGTGACACCATTACTGCACACTCCAGTGATTCCAGTGAAATGCAGTGATGATGTTCCAACAGCTATTCTGATAATGCATTCTGAAAATGCAGAGCTAACATGAAATGTGATATCAGATATCAGCTGTTGTAACATCACTGCATTTCACATTTCATACACCATAGGTATGATATAAAAATGATTTTGGAATGGCTATTGTCACATCATCACTGCGCACGCCAGTGAAACCAGTGGTATCCAGTGAAATGCAGAGATAATGTGATATCAGAATAGCTGTTGTAAAACCATCACTGCATTTCACTGGATACCACTGGATTTACTGGAGTGTGCAATGATGTCACAATAGCCATTCTGATTTTATATTTATACCATACCTATGATATAGTGGAATAACATGTAGAATGGCTGTTGTGACACCATCTGCACACTCCAGTGATTCCAGTTGTGCCAGTGAAATGCAGTGATGATGTTACAACAGCTATTCTGATAAAGCATTCTGAAAATGCAGCGATAAAGTGAAATGTAATATCAGAAAAGCTGTTGTAACGTCATCTCACTGCATTTCACTAGATAATAGCCATGTCACAATAGCCATTCTGATATCATATTTATATTGTACCTATGATATCCACTGAAATATGACATTAGACCACCAATTGTGACACGACCACTACAGTGAATCCAGTGCTATGCAGTGATAATGTTACAACAGCTATTCTGAAAATGCAAAGAAAAGTGAAATGTGATATCAGAATAGCTGTTGTAACATCATTGCATTTCACTGGATACCACTGGATTCACTTGTGCATGCAGTGATGGTGTCACAACAGCCATTTTAACATCATATTTCACTGGACATCATAGGTATGATATAAATATGATATCGGAATGGCCATTGTGACATCATCATAATCCAGTGGTATCCAGTGAAAGGCAGAGATAAAGTTAAATGTGATAT
This sequence comes from Labeo calbasu, assembly GCA_019740295.1. Classification (NCBI taxonomy): domain Eukaryota; kingdom Metazoa; phylum Chordata; class Actinopteri; order Cypriniformes; family Cyprinidae; genus Labeo; species Labeo calbasu. The sequence goes on along the minus strand of JAHKKF010534983.1, from coordinate 39,978 downwards.
CAGAATAGCTGTTGTAACATCATCACAGCATTGCATTCACTGGAGTGCAATGATGTCACAATAGCCATTCCGATAGCATACCGATTTATAGCATACCTATGATATCCAGTGAAATATGATATTAGAATGGCTGTTGTGACACCGCCACTGCACACTCCAGTAAATCCAGTGGTATCTAGTGAAATGAAATCTTCATGAAACATGATCTTTACTTAATATCCTAATGATTTTTGGCATAAAAGAAAAATCAATAATTCTGACCCATACAATGTATTTTTGGCTATTGCTACAAATATACCCCAGCGACTTAAGACTGGTTTTGTGGTCCAGGGTCACATATTTCATTGGCTATCATAGGTATGATAAAAATATGATATCGGAATGGCTATTGTGACATTATCACTGCGCACTCCAGTAAATCCAGTGGTATTCATTGAAGTAAAGAGATTAAGTAAAATATGATATCACAATAGCTGTTGTAACATCATGCATTTCACTGGATACCACTGGATTTACTGGTACGTGCAGTGATGGTTTCTTAAAGTAGAAGTCACTTCCAAAACAAAGATTCACATGATGAATTCATTCCGAGATGTTCATGTCTTTCTTTCGTTAGTCATAAATTTTTTTTGTTTTTTTTGAGGAAAACATTTCAGCAATTTTCTTCTTCATATAATGGACTGCAAAGTGAACATGCAAAGAGCCTTAACAAAAAAGGTAAAACAGTGATATAAGACAATTTTGAAGTTGAGGGAGAACATGAGATGGGAATTTTTCGACATACCCTAACTGTCAGGCAGAGTGAGACAAGACGAGTGTTTGACATTATAAAGTATATAAATTGTATTATTTGAAGAGTCCAAATGCAAAACCAGCTAAAAGCCATCTCGGTCAAAAATGAGATAATGATACTGAGTGAATGCTCCTGACACATGGTATACGTCCATCAAAAACTTTTATTTCAAACTAGTTCAATTCCAGCCTCAGCTCAATCAGTACTTGAGCACCAGTACTTACATAGAAACCTATACAAAGTAGCCAGAAAGAAATGCTAATTTTAAAGAAATACCTCAGATGGATTTAGAGGCTTTTGCATCTGAACTTGAATTCTGAACAACAAAGTTTCAGCACAACCTGCATGCAGCACAATCATCAACCCATCAGTTTTTACCCATCTAAGGTTTATTTTCCCCATCTTCCCCTCTTCTACAGGCATTTTTCTGTACGAAAATGTATGTACACTCTAACACATGTCTTCGTCTGGCCTCTTTCTTTAATCAGTGACGTGTGCTGGAGATATTCTTTGTTTCCATTGCTTCACCCTCTCCCCTGTGCTGGATGCTGGTGAAGGTGAGCTTCTTGAAGTCTGTGCCAGAGCCTCAGGGGTTGTGACCTTTGTCTCTCTCTCTGACATCTTCAGCTCACTCACTGTGGTTGATCTGCAGTTGCCCTGCAGCTGTGACCCCCTCCCTCCCTCCCATTTCCCAGCAGCCCCCTCTTCAAAGGCCACCAGAAATGTGACAGCTGGCAGAAGAACTTCTCCTTTCATTAAGAGCGCTCACTGAGCCCTGTTGTTGATCGCGGGCAACTGGTGGTGCGTTGACCCCGTGGCACGGAGCATAAAAGAGCTTAAAATTGATTCACACTTAACTTATGTTGGAGTTAACGTTTCATAGCTTAATGGCACGATAAATGGACTGATATTTCAAGTTCAGTGCTGAAACAGATGTGGTCTTGTGACCTTTGATAATATGAGGTTTTTTTCATGAAATGAGAAAACCTTGACTATGCAAGTTCTCAGCTTCACGCATTCAAACCAAAATTTGTTCATATAACTGTTGTTTATTTAATATTTAATTAACCCCACTTTTTGAATAAATAATTAAAATATATGAAAACATGCAATATAAAATATTAGATAATAAAGATATTATAATAATATAACACATTTAGATATTATATATTACAAATTTCTCTTTTTGTGCTTTTTCTTCTTCCGATTTTTAAGCAAACTTTTGTTTTTCTTTAAAGATGTTCTTTGTATGACCAGCTCAAATTCAACTTCATGGGTCACGGACTTCGAGTGCAAACATTTCCACAAATCACTTTTAAATGTGAAAGGGTGCTTTAGTGTCAAGCAATCTCACTGAGGCCAGATTGAGATTAGTACTATTGCTTCTGAGGTCAAAGGTCAGAGAATGACCGCCGTAACTAACGCAGTTCTACAGAATATTGCCGAAGATTCATTTCCACTCTCAAAGTTGAGGAAATTCCCAGGCGGACCCATGAAACCTTGAATTAGGCTTAATATAAATGTTAAGAGAGCTGAGAGTTGATTCATGATTTATCTGATTTAGTTTGATTAAAAACATTGTTATTTTTAATTTAACCTTACAGATTGCAAATAACCTGAACTCATGTTGCATTATGTTTGATTTTAGTGACCTCTGACCTGTTAATAAATCCTGCTATCTTATGTAATCAGAGAGCTGTGCTTAATTAACTGTACAGAAAACAGTTTTGATACTTCTCAGATTATTACCGTAGATACACGAGTGCAGTGAAATATCACACACCATAAGGATCACGGCCAAACTCCATATTTACATAGGAACAGGGCTACAAAATGACACATTCAGTGTTACGATGTTAGTAAAATGACACCTAGGTCTTGTTGTTGTTTATGTGACTGATTCAGTGTTTTGTGTTACCCTCAAGTTCACAGCTTTCATCAAACAGGGTCTAAAATGCAGTACAAACATCCCAACAATCTCTAGTGACTTCTTGAGTCCTCTTGGCCTTTACTCTGCTGCCTGGGTCAGAGCTTATGCAACGTTACGTTGACTGAAAACATGTACATGAGCGCCATCTGCTGGCAGAACACTGAGTTCTTTTTTTTCATGTCGACGTTATTAATATACACATGGCTATTTAATAGTTATAAAAAAGACCAGTATGAATCAATATTAAGATGCATTTGTCAGACTGCACACTATTTAATTAACTTAGAATTAATAGTCTGTGAAGAGTTATACACTTTTAAAAAATATTTTTTTAAAATATTATTTAAAATAACTGTCTTGTATCTGAATATATTTTAAAATGTAATTTATTCTTGTGATTTCAAAACTGAATTTTTAGCATCATTACTCCAGTCACATGATCTTTCAGAAATCATTCTAATATTCTGATTTGCTGCGCAAAAAAAATATTATTATTATTATTATTATTATTATTATTATTATGTTGAACACAGAGTATTTTTTTTCAGAAATCTTTTGTAATATTATAAATTTCTTTATCATCAATTTTGATCAATTTAAATCAATTTAAAGCATTGTTTAATAAAAGTATTAATTTCTATAATTTCTTTCCAAAAATAAAAAATAAAACATCTGACTCCAAGCTTTTGAGTGGTATAGTGTATGATGTTACAAAAGCTTTTTATTTTTTTATTTTAGATAAATGCCGGTCTTTTGACTATTTTAAATAATAATAATAAGAAAAAGAATGTTTCTTGAACAGAAAATCAGCATACTAGAATGATTTCTGAAGGATCATGTGAAACTAAAGACTGGAGTTATGATGCTGAAAATTTATCTTTGATAAATGACATTTTAATATATATTAAAATATTTTAAATAGTACAAATATTTCACAGTTTTACTGTTTTTGCTGTACTTTCAAATAAATCAAATAAATGCAGGCTTGGTGAGCAGAAGAGACTTCTTTAAAAAATAAATAAATAAAAGTCTTACTGTTCAAAAACTTTTGATGGGTAGTGTATAAAAATATACTTTATACAATTATAAATAACACCTTTCTCATACTTACAATTTCACTAAACGGAAACAGAAACACACAGTTTCTCCTATGTGATAACTTTCAGTTTCGTTTCATGAATGTTACAAAACTCACAGTCAGCTGACTCTGGCCTGTTTGTATGCAGCGGTGTTTAACTGGGGCATGTTGTCACACGTAGTATGTTTAGAAAGCATTCCAGTTCACTACAATTGAACAATTATAGCCTAATGTTTAATGGCCAACGGCAATGTTTTGTAATTTTTGTATATTAACTCTTACAGTTCCGTGAATTATTTTGTGTTTCATATTCGTTTTACAAAACAACCTATCCCATTGTTTCCACTGTGACAACTTACCCCATACCGTGTGACAGTATGTATTTGCGTGTCAAGCAATTCTATTTTAATTTTAGGAGAAAGCATCGGTTTTTTTTAAATCACGTTTTTATTGCTTTATGAATGTATTGTTTTGTTTATACTCGTTTCAATGTGTGCGTATAGGGGTGTGTTTACTCCATCGCTATGACGTAGGCGCGCGCGCGCGTGTGATTCAGACCCAGCTAATGGATGTCAGAGATGTCAGATGTGTTTGTACTGTTCGACTTCGTCATGGCGCCGTTGCAGCGCGGATGAGTACAGGATTTTTTTTTAAACTCTCCCACATTAAACTTCTCTGATTCCTGTATGCTCCGTTTTTACCCTCGAACCTGAGTCCATTTCGTCTGGATCGGAACCGGCCATGACCGTGGAGCAGAATGTCCTGCAGCAGCACTCTCAGAAGGTAACGCGTCCGCACTGCCCGAACAACACACAGACCCGGTTCGGTCCAGTTCGGCCCAGTTCGGTTCTTCTCGGCTCGGTTCGTTTGGTGTCATAAGGAGGGTTTATGGGCGCGTTGAAAGTTCCAGTGGTTCAGTTTGATTGCTGAGGCCTAGTGTTAGCATCACGTTAGCCGCGCCTTACGTTTTAGTGTTTGCTTTTATTTGCCGGAGTATTTATGCTTACACACGTATAAGTTTTAAATCACTTAAACAGTTTAAAACAATAAACAACTATACATAAATCAGCATACGCCCGCTAAACTAAACGGTGATGAGTCGCGTTTGTGCTAACAGAGCTAAAGCTACTAAACTTCCCCATCAAAACTCTCTTATATCCCACTAAATGCCTCGCAAAGTCTCTGTTTGAGTGTTCAGAAGTGTTATGATACCTCATGTTGAGTTTGTGTTTGGTATAGCGGGTTTGTTTGTGTTTTCACAGCCACACTGCTGCTTCATAAAACGTATTCATACTTTTGTCCTTTTGTTTGTAAACATTAGGCGTTTCTTGTTGATTTGAGTCGTGTGTTTGTGTTTTTGCCTGTTTATGAAATCTGTTTTTAAACTTTACGTCTTGTCTTGTTGGTTTGTGTTTATGTCGGATTCAATTTCATGTTTGTAAACAGACTGTTGAGTACATGTGTAATTCGTTTAAGTTTTATTAGTTCATAAAGATTAGTCTTGTTGATTTGTGGCGTTATTTTATTTGTTTATAAACATCAGGGCTTTTTTTGGTTCTTTGATTTAAATTTTATTTTAAACGATTTTTAAATTTTATCTTAGGTTTATGTAATCACTAAAGATTACATTTAAATTCCATATGTGTATCTGTTTTATGTTATATTATTTTGTTTCTTAGGCTTTTCTTGTCAGTTTGTGTTTTTGTAAACTGAAGTCTGTTTTTGTAGTGGTTGTTTAACATGATACCTCCTAAGTGCTCACTGAGGGGTTGCTTTGGCTTTTAATAGTATAATGATCTAGTTGAATAGGCAGATGATTTATCTGAGTATTATGCGGTAACTGAAGAAGTGATCTTAATGAAACTGAATGAGTTACAGCAGGTGGTGGGGAATATAAAACTATTTTGCGTAAACTGAAAGTGAACAGGCTGTAAGTTGCAGCAGCCCTGATTTGGCTATGAGCTTGCGTTGCTTTATCATGTTACTGTAGAGAAATGCGTGTTACTTAGCCCATCTCAGGGAGGGGTGTGCCACCTTCAGAGGGTTGGGACGTGCACGCTCCGCACGTTACATGTCACATCTTGAACGTAAATGAAAGCAATGCATTGAAAGGTCAGCGTTGCATCCGTTAGCCTCTGGCCGTAATTTTGTTATGTAATGATATCAGTAACTCATTCTTATTAGGCAAGCAGAAGAGCATTTACAAAAGATTTGGTAGAGACCAAAGTAGTGGTTAGACGAGTAGAAACACATCAGTCATACTGCATTTCGGTCTAGGGAGGAGTGCTGTTCCTCCCTCTTCAGCCTGGCACAGTCTGTGTTTGACTCATGCCGTTCCTGATCGCAGCCAGGGCTGAGATAAAGGGCCAGTACTCTGTGTTTCCCAGCCAGAGGTGTGAGATGTTGTTCTGTTTGCTCCTGAGTGGTGCTGATGACAGCACCCAGTCGGATCTTGGTCTTGCAGAGCCAGACTTTTAACGTTTGATCCATTTGGCAGCTTATTCTGCCAAAATCGCCCACTTGCTTTTTTTAATATGGCATTTGGGGTGGATAAACTTTGAACTGTAATATTTTCATGTTTCCACTGTTAACTTATGTACTCAAAAGTTTACATACACCTTGCAGAATCTGCAAAATGTTAATTATTTTACCAAAATAAGAGGGATGATACATAATGCATTTTATTTAGTACTGACCTGAATAAGGTATTTTACATAAAAGACGTTTACATATAGTCCACAAGAGAAAGTAATGGTTAAATTTATAAAAATGACCCTGTTTAAAAGTTTACATGGTCTTGGTAATTTCAAACATCACAAAATAAATCATATAGTGAAAATGGATATTCTTTCAGAGATTTATTACAGATTTACTAATGCAGTGTATTCTTAATGTAAAAGAGAGAAAATAAGCATGTACAAATTATATATCCTTCAGTCACAGCAAAGATTCATTATGTTTTGATTTTGTCAGTTTCTGTTGTTTAAAATGTATTTCTCTTGTGTGTTTCTCTCAGCACCAGCAGACATTACTGAACCAGCTGAGGGAAGTTACTGGAACTACAGATGTTCAGCTCTTACAGCAGGCACTGCAGGTCAGCTATCTGTTTCATTAACTCACTAACTAGTATAGCATAGCTCATACGCTCCATTTCCAGCAGATTTGATAGATGCAAATTTGATATTTGTGACTCTGGACCACAAAACCAGTCTAGTATTGGAATATTTCTAGCGATAGCCAGTAATCGATTTTTCTTTTATGTCAAAAATCATTAGGATATTAAGTAAAGATCATGTTCCATGAAGATATTTTGTAAATTTTCTACCGTTAATATATCAAAACGTAATTTTTGATTAGTAATATGCATTGCTAAGAACTTAATTTGGACAACTTTAAAGGCAATTTTCTCAATATTTAGATTTTTCTGCACTCTTAAATTCCAGATTTTCAAATAGTTGGCCTAATATTGTTCTAACAAACCATATGTCAATTGAAATCTTATTTATTCAGCTTTCAGATGATGTATACATTTCAAAAAAAAAAAAAGAAAAAACCCTTATGACTGGTTTTGTGGTCCAGGGTCACATTTTGGTGTTTGAACATCTGCGTTTGTGTCCAGGTCAGTAATGGTGACCTAGCCGAGGCGGTGGCCTTTCTCACCGAGAAGAACGCCAAGGTCCCGCAGCAAGATGAAGCCACCTATTACCAGACGGCCCAAATCACCAATGATAGATACATCAGTGTGGGCAGCCAGGCTGACACAAGTACGTATTTAAATCTTAGAACAATGATTGGCCGGAATCCAGGGGAAGGTTACACTGCAATGCCATGACGCAAATGAAAGCTGAGCGAAGAACCAGCTGTAAATGCTCTGTTCCTAACATCTCTGCTTTAGATTTCAATCTTAAGAAGGGAGATTTTAGGACTGATTCATTAACTTCTAAACTGCAGGAGTAAATTAGCACTGCTGTGTCAGACCAGAGAATTAATATTTATTCCACACGCCCTGCTGAAAGGAAAGAGATACCGAAATGAGACATCATGCAACTCATAACAGTGGGAGTTCTGGCAGCTCTCTTATAAGTACATGCTCATCATCTCAAAGAGCCAGACCTTTAAAAACCCAGCCCGCCACTCCTCCCAGCTTGCTTCAAATGATGATGAAACAATCTCTAGTCCTACCGCTGAGAAAATGCTGACAGAGGAAATGGCAGTTTGGCACGCTGCCTCATGTTTTCATTTGAGGTCTCAACATGCATTTATGTAAGCAATATTAAATATGTGTTCTAAGTTTGTCACACCACAAAAATGTGATATTAACCACCCAGCCAAATTTAAATGATAAAAAACTGGCAAGTAAATAAATTAACTTATATGTATTCTGTGCTGGGGGCGTGTCAGCTGGCTGCACTGAAGCCACGCCCACTTGTGGGAAAGCCACCGCCTCTCTCAGCTGTCAAATTCAAATAAAATTAAATAAGGAAGCCGAGCTGTTTTCTAAATGATTGCAACCAGGTAATATGCATTTGCGTAATGAAGGCATAGGCAGCTAGCAAACTGTAGGCTGTAGTAACTACATTGCGGTTGGAATACGCTCTAGTTATTGTAGTATTAGGGGAGGGCTCATGCTCAGTGGCTTCAGTGTGTCATCGAGACATGATTTCGACCCTGCCCAAAAAATCATGATCAGCACAAAAATGGTGAAAAACTAAGGGTCTAACTCCACAATTCAGTGCTTACATAGTTCAGTCTTTATAACGTGTTTTCAGCAATGCGTTTCTAACATTTCACATTTCAGATGTGATTGATCTCACTGGAGATGATAAAGATGACCTTCAGCGGGCCATCGCTCTCAGTCTGGAGGAGTCCAACAGGGCCTTCAGGGAGACGGGCATCACTGATGAAGAGCAGGCTATCAGCAGGTGGGGTTTTAACTGCATATTTTGTATTATTATAGATTTTAGTACCAAAAAAACAAACCAAATGACCAGTTATTGCATAACCGTTTTACATGTGGGTGTTTTATAAGTTGGCGTCTTTGTGCTTCAGAGTCCTGGAGGCCAGCATCGCTGAAAACAAGGCTAGCCTGAAGCGCACACACACAGAAGTATGGAGCGATTCGCCCAACCCTCACGACAGGAAGCGGCAGGAGAACTGTCCCGTTGGGCTGAAGAACGTGGGGAACACGTGCTGGTTCAGCGCAGTTATACAGGTCAGTGTCAGCCGCTGTGATTGCTTTACAATTAGAAGCACATTTGCCTATTTAATGAACCGAAAACCAACAAATGACAGTTTAATGAATTAATTTTAATTGTGTTTTACTTGATTTCATAATGCTGCCGATCATTTGATTACGGTGGTCCCGCATGTGCTGCATATCTAAATGAAGTGGTCTTATATTAATTTGGTCAGTATATTTAATTTAGAAAAGATGAAAATGGAAAATGTGCATCTAGGTGTTGCTGGAGCATGTTTAGAGTACTGAAGTAGATGAAATATGCCAAGGGACTATATAATAAACTCTTTTGAAAGAAAGAAATTAACTTTTATTCAGCAAGGATGCATTAAAATGATCAAAAGTGACAGTAAAAACATTTATGTTACAAAAAATTCAATTTCAACTTTGTTCATCAAAGAATAAAAAGAATAGAAATGAAGAAAAACATGTTTCTTAAGCAGCAAATCAGCATATTAGAATGATTTCTGAAGGATCATGTGACACTGAAGACTAATAATGCTGAAAATTCAACTTTGCCATCACAGGAATAAATTAAATTTAAAACTTAATTTACGTTACTTTACTGTTACGTTAATTTACTGTTTTTTTCCCCATCAAATAAATGCAGCTTTGGTAAACAAAAGAGACTTCTAAAAAAAAAAAAAAATCTTACCGACCTCAAACTTTTAAAATGCGAGTGTGTATAAACAGGGCGTATAAAAATATAAAATAAACACTTTTGCCTTAAAAGTCAAAATTATTTGATTATATTGTTCTGTTAACATCTCAAAAATGACACAAAGCGATGAAATTTTATTGCTTGGCTTTAAGTGTCTTAATTGCTTTTGTAAGATGCTGTTAACAGCAGTGTGATTAAAAATATATTTTAAATTTTAAATTATTTATCTATTGTGCACTACCAGTCAAAAGTATTTGAACAGCAAGATTTTTAATTTTTTTTTTTTTTAATAAAAGAAGTCTGTTCTGCTTACCAGGCCTGCATTTATTTGATCCAAAGTACAGCAAAAACAGTAAAACATGATCCGACGAAGAGCATTTATCTGAAATAGAAATCTTCTGTAACATTTATAAATGTCTTTATCATCACTTTTGATCAATTTAAAGCATCCTTGCTTCAAATAATAAATTATACTGACTCCAAGCTTTTGAATGGTATAATGTTACAAAAGGTTTTATTTCAGATAAATGCTGATCTTTGGATCTTTCTATTCATCAAAGAATCCTGAAAAAAAGTACTCAACTGTTTTAAATATGAATAATAATAATAATAATAATAATAATAATAAAATGTTTCATAAACAGCAAATCAGCATATTAGAATGATTTTGAAGGATCATGTGACACTTAAGACTAGAGTAATTATGCTGACAATTTAGATTTGATCACAGGAATAAATTACATTTTGAAATGTATTCAAATAGGAAATGGTTATTTTAAATAGTAAACATTTTTCAGCATTTTACTGTTTTTGCTGTACTTTGTATCAACTAAATGCGGGCTTGGTGAGCAGAAGAGACTTCTTTAAAAAAAAAACATTAAAAATATTACTGTACAAAAACTTTTTACTGGTTGTGTGTGTGTATATATATATATATATATTAATTTGTTATTACATTTAATATTGCTTATTAGCGTAATTGTAAGTTATTTACTATTGCCAAACAACATTAATATTGCACTCCTATTTAATTGACCTCATTATATTGCTTTTTTAAAACAACTTTGAATGTGACTTCAGGTGCTACTGAGGCCTGATTGTTTGTGTCTGTTTTACGATGTCAGAACATGAACCATGTTGATAGCTGAGTAGTGATCGCTGAGTACTGTCACATGCTGTTTACCTCCTGTGTGTAACCTGACGCCTGAAGAAGCCCCCGCTCATGTCAGAACCGCAGCCGCTCTGGCGCACAGAGCTCTGTGGATTTATAGATCTGGACGAGGAGACACTAAATGTGTGAATCTGTCACCAAAAACAATCTGTCTGTCATTCACACAGTGAAGCTGTAGTGACACTTTAACTAAGCGTGAGAAAAATGCCAAATGCGTTTGTGAGAAACACATGCAGACTTTTTAGTCTAACCTATCGTCACAAGGTTGTGTTGACATTAGAGCTGGTACACACTGTCCTCAAATACTGATATTTATCTTTTTATCTATACATTTCAGTCTCTGTTTAACCTGCTGGAGTTCCAGAGGCTGGTGTTGCATTATTCCCCCCCTGCACGGATGCAGGACCTGCCCCGCAATCAGAAGGTGAGATTGCATTCCGATACCCAGCTCACATGCCATAAGAGCGTCCATTTCTCACCGACACACTTCCAGCAAATGTGACCTTGCTTGACCTGGTTTGAAAGCTTCAGTTGCATGCTGTGACATTATCGTACTGATTTTCACCCATCTGACCAGAGGAGCTAAAGCAGAGGAAGTGCTTTTTCAAGGTCCCTGTATTCTAGCTGTTAAACTGTCACATCGGCTACTGTGTCGGGCTCAGCAGGCTAGCTGCTGTCTGTCTGATTTCTTTCTTCAGTATGTTCCTCTGGGGCCCCTGAGCCTGTGAACAGGGTCAGCAGACATGGCCGCTAATCTGAGCTTAACCTCATCCACTGATAGAAGACCACAGAGCCCTGAATTCATCCTTTTCGCTCTTTAATGCTCATTCGTTTCATCTGCTGGGTCAGTGTAGAAGCTCTTGCTAGAATTTAATCTATTATCAAATAAAAGTGTCCTCTGAAGAAGAAAATCCAGATGATGTGATCTCATGGAGGTTTTTATGACCCCTGTCTGACATTGAGATGTTTGTAAGGCAAATATATCCTAACTTGAAAGCTGACAGACCTAACTAATCAACTCTAATCATTAAAATCCACTCAACTGTCCACCACCATACCCTATATCAATATCAACCAGTGATACATTTTACATTTTTTATGCATTTGGCTGACATTTAATATCATGGCATTCCTTAAGAATCAAACCCATGACCTTGATGTTGCTGGCGCTATCCTCCACTGTTTTGAGCTGCAGAAACGCTTATTAAAGTTTTAATTTGGTCTCCATTTGCGTTCCCACAGGAGCACAGGAACCTGCCTTTCATGCAGGAGCTGAGGCGCCTCTTCTCTTTGTTGGTGGGTTCCAAGCGAAAGTATGTGGACCCGTCCAGGGCCGTGGAGATCCTCAAGGATGCCTTTAAGTCCAGTGAATCTCAGCAAGTAAGTTTCTGTCATTTGTAAACAGTATATAGTCTTAAAGGTACACCTGAAAGGAGAAGTTGACTTCCAGAACAAAAATTTACAAATAATTTACAGAGAATGGTATATATATTATAGTGATATGGATGAGATTGTGGTTGTCATTCGCTGTAAAATGCGGCTTTACTGAGCCCGATGGCTCTAGCCCAAGCGGATATAAACAAAACGCTATTGGCCTTTTTTTAGAAAGGTGGCTTGTCTGCCGGATATTTCCTGCCTTGTCTTCCTGTTTCAGTTGAAATTACGTCAACACAGAATAACACTGCGTGTTTCAAAGCACTTCAGTGGACCTTTTAAAGGAGTTCACTTCCAGAACCAAAAATTACATTTACTCACCCCGCTGTCATCCAAGATGTTTGTGTCTTTCTTTCTTCAGTTGTAAAGAAATTGTTTTTGAGGAAAACATTCCAGATTTTTTTTCCATAAAGTGGATTTCTATCGTGCCTGCGAGTTTCAGCTTCCAAAATGCAGTTGCCAAAAAGTTTCAGTACAGCTTTAAAGAGCTCAAATGATCCCAGCCGAGAAAGATGTGTCTTATCAAGCAAAACAATTGGTTATTTTCTAAAAAAAATGTACAATTTATATACTTTCTAACCTCAAACGCTTGTTTTGTCTATTCTCTGCGATGCGCATGCGAACTCTGTGTAATCCGGTTCAATACAGTTAGGGTTTGTTGAAAAAACTCCCATCTTATTTCTCTAACTTCCCTATTGTCCAACATCACTTCAGAAATACCTCAGTGTTTACAAAGTGAACATGCAAAGGTGATCAAACACCCTTTGCCAGAAAAGGTAAAACAGCGATGTATGATGATTTTGAAGTTGGAGGAAAAAATGAGATGGGAGTTTTTCAACATACCCTAACTGTATTGACCCAGATTCTCCTTTAAAGGTCCACTGAAGTGCTTTGAAACATGCAGCTTTATTTTATGTGTTGACGTAATTTCAACTGAAACAGGAAGACAGGGCAGGGTATATACAGCAGCCCAGCCCCCTTTTTAAAATGGCCAATAGCGTTTTGTTTATATCTGCTTGGGCCAGAGGCGTTGAGCTCAGTTAAGCCACATTTGGCAATATATATACCATTCTGTGTAGAATTCAAATGGGTCCGATACATTTTATGGTCTGCACTGATTCACGCGTATGATGTGCTCCATGCTGTTGCGTCTCTGGACCGGAGCAGACTGTGGTGGCGCTACGGCAGATCGTGTGACACAGCCACACTTCATTTGGCCCAATGAAAAGCATATTTACACTGTCTGAAGGCGGGACGCTTCGTATTCTAGAGAGCATTTGATTGGACAAAGTTTGATGAGAAGCTGAAGTGCAGGGTGATGTCATCAAAATTGTTAATTCATATTGGTGGAAGTTAGAGACTGTAAGTTTTGAATGCTTCTATCTTCTAAATTTTCCACTTAAATTGAAAATTCAAGGGCAGTCACATCGCCGGTGCAAATTCACATCTATTTGTGTCTTTGCATTGACTTTGTATGCAATGTACTCATGTGAATAGTTAAATTCGCTTTTGGTGTGCAGACACCGTTAGAGATGTTACAGTAGTAAGAAAATGTTTCTTTCAAAAGCTCATTAAATGAGTAAAATGGTCATGTAAAATGAAATTATGACTTTTTTTGGTGCAAGTAGACTCGTTAGTGGGCTTCAGGGAAAAATAAATTGCTACATAAATAGGCCCACTTATTGAGCTGTCAATATTTGTGGCAAAGGTCAATCTGTTTTATACACTCTCTTATAAACTGTGACTGTTTTTATATTGGACACATTTTAGTGCCACATTTTCACTTAGTGAGAGCACAGATAAGGGCAAAATTGTTATTTTCTAGGACCAGTGGAGACCAAGAATACTTTTGTTCAGGATTTGAATTGGTGTGTTTGTTTGTACAGCAGGATGTGAGTGAGTTCACCCATAAACTCTTGGACTGGCTAGAGGACGCCTTTCAGATAAAGGCAGAGGAGGACAGGTAAGACCGTATACATCCCACAATATCTGATGATGCTTTCACAAGCGTTTCACTGCATCTCTGTGTTTCTCTGTCATATCAGTCAGAATGATGTATAACCACACCACAGATTCCGCTGGAACAGACATTAATGATGATTAATGTGGTACATTAACCTGTATGACTTCAATTAGCACCGTTAAATACCCGCTGAAGACAGTCCTCGTGTGACTCCTACAGCCAAAGGACACCGACTCCTCTAGTTCAGAACATTTCCAGCACCATGTGACTCCATGTTTGCTCTTATTTTACACAGAGAGGGAGAGAAGCCGAAGAACCCGATGGTTGACCTGTTTTATGGACGTTTCCTGGCTGTGGGCGTCTTGGAAGGTGAGTATTCATCGACTGTATGAGTCCTCTCTCCTAGTTAATGAAATGTGACCTTGCGTTAATATGATGTGGAGAACCCACGTTCTAAAACGATGTAATTGTTATTTCGTTTTCCAAGTATTTTATGTTTGTGTACTACATAACGCATGTTTCTGGCCGAGACCAAACCTATAAAATTGGTTTGTTTCTGTATTTTTCTTTGTCCATGACACACTTTAACAGTGTCGTATCTATATGGTGGGCGCTACTTAAAGAGATTGCACTCACAAGATTATCATTATGCAGAGTACATTGCGGGACATATTTAAAGACAATGATGTAAGCTTGTGTGTGTTTTTACAGGAAAGAAATTTGAGAACACTGAGATGTTTGGACAGTATCCTCTCCAGGTGAACGGCTTCAAAGATCTGCACGAGTGTTTAGAGGCTGCCATGATAGAGGGAGAGATCGAGTCTTTGCATTCTGCCGAGAACTCTGCCAAATCAGGCCAAGAGGTTTGTACAGAGCCTGTGTCCAATCACAATCTTTGAGGTGCAAGGAAAAAAATAACAAACATGTGACCTCTGACCGAGATGTTACATAATGGCTTTTCAGTCATCAGTGCCGCCCTGGGCAGATCCCTTTGCAGCTGCTTCCTGCTAATTACTTCTGCTGAGTGCAAGTAAAGAAGGAGATTCTCTGGTGTACATTATTCTGGGCACCAACAGGCTGGGATGTTAATGAAAGCCCAGCACACTGTGTCTCTCTCAGGGTTCAGAATGTGATCAGGTCACCAGTGTTCATTCCAGCTGTCAGCAAGGGAGGCGGAGCTGGGATGGGTCACATGGATGGGCTTTTCATGGAGCATGCTGGAGTTGAAATAAGAAACATTTTAAGAAACATTTTCTAAGGCAAGAAATTCTAGATTCAGAAAAATCAGAAAAGTGTATAAAATCAATCAAATTCATTTAAAGACTTTAAAACCATTTTCTCACTTTCATCGATGACTGTATATGGACAAAGAAGACATTTGGCTTTAGTGTTGTTGTATTAATTTTTTTTTTTTTTTTTTTTTCCCCAGCACTGGTTCACAGAACTTCCACCAGTTTTGACCTTTGAACTGTCGAGGTTTGAGTTTAATCAAACCTTAGGCCGACCTGAGAAGATTCACAACAAGCTAGAGTTTCCCGCCATGCTGTACATGGACAGGTTAGTGCTGTCTGTTTTTAATATTATTAAATAAATTAAATTATTATTTTTTTAAATTCATTTTAGTTTTTTATATGTATGTAAATGTTTTTTTTTTTTTTTTTTTTTTTTTTGTCTATACGTTTCCTTTATCATTTGGCAGTCCTAATCAAGCTCAATAATATCATTGTAATATTTGTGTAATTGTTTTTTTAATTTTGAATGATTTTTCTTTCTTGTATTTATTGTGTTTTGTTTTTTGTTTTGGCTGTTTTAAGATCTTTGGTAGTATTCTCACCTGGTCTGATGCTCTCTGAGAGTTTGAAATTAAAGGATTATTTCGCTCCTGAATTAAAATTTCCTGATAATTTATGACCCCCAGGTCATCCAAGATATTCATGTCTTTCTCTCTTCAGTCGGAAAGAAATTAGGGTTTTTGAGGAAAACATTCCAGGATTTTTTTTCCACAAAGTGGACTTTAATGGAAACCAATGAGTTGACAGTCCAAATTGCAGTTTCAGTACAGCTTCAAAGGACTCTACACAATCCCAGCTGAGGAATAAGGGTCGTATTTAGCAAAGCTATTCGTCATTTTCTAAAAAAATAAAATAAATAAACATTTATGTACTTTTTATCCACCAATGCACATCTCTGTACTTTGATTCAGAAAGGTAGGGTAGGGCGAAAAACTCTCATTTTCTCTTCCAACTTAAAAAATGTCTTGGCATTGAAACTGCAGCACTATATGGAGAAAAATCCTGGAATGTTTTCCTCAAAAACCTTAATTTCTTTATGATTGAAGAAAGAAAGACATCTTGGATGGCATGGGGAAGAGTAACTTATCAGGAAATTTTAATTCAGCCTTTAAGAGCTCCAGCCCATTTTCAGTGTTCAAATTCAGTCTTTGCTTGAACATGGACTTTAAAGTGGACTGCTTTTGTTGTTTTGTTTTGTTCAAGATATTTCTTGATATCTAATAAAAAAATAAGGATTGTGTGTATGTAACACAAAATACTTCCAGATTTCAATGAAACTGCATGTTGTGCGATTGACTGCAGGTACATGGACAGGAACAGAGACATCACACGGATAAAACGAGAGGAGATCAGAAGACTAAAGGAGCACCTGACTGTTCTCCAACAGAGACTGGAGAGGTTTGTTAACTCTATTATCCTTTGCCCTAATGTAGAGAGAACTTGCTGTTAACTTGCGTAGCAGGAAAATCTCAGCTTTCAACATAAAAGCAGCTTTTAAATTGTTAATAGAAAGATGAAAGTCACATGCTGAGTTTTGGCGGTAATTTTCCTGAAGAATGAGAAGGAGGATACTGGCCGACTTTCTGTTTCATATTTCTGCTGTCGGTTTATCCACCTTATTTTTCAATGCGGAAGTAAGCTGTTTTCTGCTAATGTGTTAGACTTCCATTTCATAATCCGCTGTAGGAAAATAATGAAAAGAATATCGAAGTGCAGTAAACGGTAAACTAACGAGTGTGTGCTCATAATTTAGATAATACATAAAAATAATATGGTTTGACACACCAATTTACAATATCAAGCAGCAAAACAAGCCGTTTTGTGCATCTAAAAATAGCAGGACACGGATGAGACTGGAAGCCAGATATGTTAAATTTACTAATGGCCTTTCCAGCTCTTACAGGAAAAATAAGGTGGATAGAAAACGAACACTTTTGTTCATTTGTGATTTGTTTTCCCTAAAATTCTCTCTGTGACAGGTACCTGAGCTATGGCTCAGGGCCCAAGCGGTTTCCTCTGGCTGATGTTCTCCAGTACGCCATGGAGTTTGCGTCCAGCAAGCCTGTGTGCACGTCACCTGTCGAGGACATCGATACAACTGCTCCACCTGGTGGCACGACTGCACAGCTGCCACCTCCAGCAAGGCAAGTTTTTTTCATCTGTTCCAAGACTGAACATGCATTTGGATTAGTTGTTTATTCTCTAATACATTTATGAGATATTAAAGTGTTTTTCTGCATGGAATTCAGCACAGGGGAACAGCCGGATGCATCTGTCCCACCCGAGGGCTCTGCCTCTGGTTCACAAGCCCAGCAGCAACAGCAGCAGCAACAACAACAGCAGCAGCAGCAACGGGTTTCAATCCATAAACCGTTCACTCAGTCTCGTGTTCCGCCAGATCTACCCATGCACCCCGCCCCACGACACATCACAGAGGAGGAGCTGCGGGTGCTGGAGGGCTGTCTACACCGCTGGAGGAGCGAGGTGGAGAACGACACCAGGGGTACAAACACGCATGCTTGCAAGCATATGTTTATACTGCTTTGGGCTTTGTACATTTACATGTTTCTCTCTGGTGTGTGTCAGATCTGCAAGCCAGTATATCTAGAATCCACAGAACCATCGAGCTTATGTATTCTGACAAGTCCATGATGCAGGTGAGAGACTTTTTGACATCTCAAATAGTTTTCTAACAGTCTCAGAAAGATCTTCATCTTGTTCATGATGGTGTTTTTCAGGTGCCATACCGGCTGCATGCTGTTTTGGTGCACGAGGGTCAGGCTAACGCAGGTCACTACTGGGCGTACATCTTCGACCCACATCAACAGCGATGGATGAAATACAATGACATTTCAGTGACAAAGTCATCTTGGGAGGAGCTGGTGCGAGACTCGTTTGGTGGATATCGCAATGCCAGCGCGTACTGCCTCATGTACATTGATGATAAAAAACCCTTCCTTATTGCAGGTAACCTTATCTGCATATGCACATTTACTCATTAAGTAGTCTCTTGAGTTATCAACACAGCTAATGAACTGAGTAGTGAAATCTAAAAAAAAATGGAATCACAGTGGAAGTCAGTTTATTAATGAAAAATTTTTAAAAGTTTTATAATTGCCAATAAAAAAGTGTTTAAAATCAATGTGTTAATTAAAAAATGGAATATGTGACAAATAAATAAATTATTTAAAAGTTCCAAATATATGTGTTAAAACTATTCATTAAATTATTAAATTTACATCTTAAGGAAAATGTACAAATGTTTTTTTTTTTTTGTCCATTTTCCAATTAACTAAATTCAATTGAAAAAATGTATTGGTTGCTTGAATGTGTGAATGTCAAATAGCATAATTTAACTAGATTGACAAATCGATAAAGAAAAGCATTTGACAAATGAGCTTAGAACATTTTTCTTAATTTTTTAAACCTTAAAATGTTTCATTGTTTTATTTTATTGTTACAACATGTTTTAAATATGTTTTATTTGTCAATTTGGAAAATGTTTTTTTATTTTTTTATTTATTTATTTTTTTTATTTATTATATGCAAAATTGTCCCCAGATATTTCCGAAATGTGATCTTGGAATCTGAGGGTGCAAAAAAAATCAAAATATTGAGAAAATCGCCTTTAAAATTATCCAAATTAAGTTCTTAGCAATGGATATCACTAATCAAAAATTAAGTTTTGATATATTTCCGATAGGAAATTTACAAAATATCTTCACTGAACTTGATCTTTACTTAATATCCTAATGGTTTTTGGCATACAGTGTATTTTTGGCTATTGCTACAAATACCCGTGCCACCTAAGACTGGTTATGTGGGTCGGGCTCACAAATGTGATGACAAACCACTAAGGGTGTTTACAAAAAGATTTTTTTGTTTTGTTTTGTTTTCTTTAAGGTGTAGGGATCAGTTTCAGACTGTCTGTCATAATCATATTTGGCTTTATTTAAAAAAAAAAAAAAATAGCAGGTAAGATGTGTTCTCATTTATCTCCATGTGTGTGAAATGCTGACTGTGTGCTTCTGTGTATCTCAGAGGAGTTTGATAAAGAGACAGGGCAGATGCTCAGCGGTTTGGACAAGCTCCCTCCTGATCTAAAGGAGTTTGTGGAGGCAGATAACAAGCTCTTTGAGAGGGAGATGGAGGAGTGGGACGCTCTACAAGCACGCAAACTCCAGCAGGAGAAACTGGCAATGGCCGCCGCCAGTGTGGCCGCCAAGCCCATGAGCACTGAACCCTGCCCTCCAGACAACACAGGTGAGGTGTCTGAATCTGTAGCCATACCGTCTGAAACAACTGTCCTTAAAGGTGACATATCATTCCACGTTGAAGTGCTATAATCGTGTCCCCGGTGCATATTCCAACTCAGAAAACGTGAAAAAGAACAACCTAGTAAATCTTTGTTGGTAAGCCTTTCTCTGCAAGCTTTTGAAAAAACGAAAAAAATGAAATAGAGTCCCATCCTCAGGAGACGAGAGCAGTGGATTTATTGATTTATTTACTGTATATTACACTGCTTCCACACAGATCTAATATAAACATGCTATTTTCTTTCCATCTGTTTACCGTCACAGACATAACGGCTGTTTTTGAAACATAGGTGTGTTTTTAATATAAATTAGTGTGTATTTGACAGTTTAAGCGCAATAAGACATGGAAGAGAACTTGATACTCAAATGCCGTGTGACAACTGCTTCCTGTGTGCGTGCTTCAGATGTGTGCGCTCAGAAAACTCTGTATCAGAAGTTTAAACTAATATGGTTTAAAATGCAAGATTTCAGCGCAATAGACATGGTAATCAAAAGCAAACAGATGTTTTTTAACACAGTATTTGAGGAACGAGCTGTAAAGGCATAGCCCTATTCTGGAAAAGGTTTTTTTTCTCCCTATTTTTCCACTCAAAATAGGCATTTTCAAAATGATATGTGGGGTATTTTGAGCTGAAACTTTACAGACACATTCACACGTGGGACTCATGGAAACTCTCTTCTCTGCTCCCTCAGCAGCCCCTCAGCATGACCCAGAGTACATGGAGCAGCAGTCGCCCACTGGAGACTCCAAGCACCTGCAGGAGGACACGGAGAGAGCCATCAGCAAAGCTGCGGCTGAGCATGATGAGAAGAGTCCAGAGGCCCTGCTCAACACAGTAAGATATGCATAAACACATCATGAACCAGGTCTGAGGGCTTCAGATGGTTCTGGAGACTCTTTAAAGGGTGTGTTTAGAAAGTTCTGCTGTGTTACGGTTGGATGTAGGGAAAATGTCTACAAATGAGAAGAATTGCCAGTAGGATTAAATTGTGTGTATTTCTTTAAGATGTGAAATGTGTGTTAGTTTTCATCTCATACTGTTCATGCTTTTTCATCTGTCTTATAAACACACTGGACTTTGGGTATTTGGTTCTGATCACTCAGATATCCAAAAAAAAAAAGCTTTTTATCCATGTTGTGTTGCATTTGCGCTTTGCTTCATCCATCTGAATAATGTGCAGTTTTTTAAAAAAATATATAATTATGCAAATGAAGATCTTCATTCGTTATATTACTCATTCACCACTGTAGATAGAGAAGTGTGTGTAGCTTTAGCAGATAAGGTACTGTGGGTTTTGCTGACACTTGAAACTGGATTGAAACCAGCCTCCAATATTTTAGTACAGATACTGATGAAATATAAGTAATGCTGTCAAAATATCATTTAAAGGGATAGTTCACCCAAAAGTGAAAATTCTGTCATTAATTACTCACCCTTATGTCATTCTAAACCTGTAAGACCTTCGTTCATCTTCAGAACACAAATTGAGATGCCGTGGTACTCTCCTGATCGCACGTCAAAGACTGGCACAGAATAGAGGAAGTTGTTAATTGAAGTCGTTATTTTTGTTTTCTTTGCACACAGAAAGTATTCTTGTAGCTTTATAAAATTACGGTTGGACCACTGATGTCACATTGGCTATTTTAACAATGTCCTTACTACCGTTCCAGATTTTGAATGTGTTGCAGGGTCAGAAAACTCTCAGGATTCATCAAAAATATCTTACTTTGTGTTCTGAAGATGAACAAAAGTCTTATGGGTTTGGAATAACACAAGGGTAAATAATTGATGACAGAAATGGGTGAACTGTCCCTTTAATGTCAATAATTTATAATATATATATATATTTTTGTAGATGAAGCATATTGTTTTAAGAAGAAAACAAAACTGTAATTTTTAAAATTATTTATGTGTATTGTGTTCATTTGTTATTCATCAATAATTAAAATGTGTTAATTAAAATATATATATATATTTTTTGTAAGTGACATTAAGTTATGTTTAAGGAGAGAAAGCAATACTACTTTGTAAAACAACTTGTATGTGTAGAGTTTTACAACTCTAGTTTATCAGAATTTATAATATGTTCATTAAAGTTTGAATTAAATATATTTAATAGTGTTTTTTTGCTGAAACAGATTGAGTTCTGTTTAAGGAAAGAAAGGAAAATAGTACTTGTACAGTAATTTGTAAGTGTTGGGTTTGGCAGTTCATTTGTAATTCATCAATAATTATAAATATAATGTTATTTAAAACTATAATTAAAATATTTAATAAATTGTTTTTGTTTAGGAGACCATTCAGTTTTAAGGAGAGAAAATATATATATTTTTTAAAAATAATTTGTATGTGTTGTGTTCAGCAATTAATTTGTAGTTGTATTTATATGTAACTGCAACAATAGTTATAATATATAATTAAATAATTATATTTAATATATATATTAATTAAAAGAGTACACAGGCATTTTACTCCCCATGTACTTTCTCCTATTGCAGTTTAATGTAAAAATTAACTTAGTGATTCATAAGCTGTCTCGGAGGTTGCATTTATCATCTGTCATCGAGCTCGTCACATTTCAGAAGTCAAAATGAGAGAAGCAGTTTGATTCCTCTGATATAGCAAAAAAGGTTTGGGGCGAAGCTATTTGTTTGTTCAGCCAATCAGAAACATTATCCCGGTTGACACTGGTGGCTGGCTTTAAAATACCAAATCTGGTTTATAACAAACCAGGACTGTTTATATCCATGATCTCATTGAGATATTAATAATAATGGTAATATTAATAATAAATAAATAAGTTGAACTGGATTAGTTTACCCACAAGGACATGCTCTCTCAGATCTTCTGGCCCACTTTCTCTTTCGGCGAGCTTTTTTTTTCTCTCTTTCTGTCTCTCGTAGTCTCAATCACCACATCCCGACAGCGAGGTGACCTCTGACCCCTGTCCTCCCCTTGACCCTGAGCAGGACGACTCCGCCTCCTCTCCGCCCGCACCTCAGCGGGTGGTGGAGGTGGCCATTCCTAATGTAGGAACCTTCGTCATTCAGTCGAAGGAGGGAGGTTATGATGATGAGGTAGAGTCTCAGAAGGCGTTCGGTCGTGAGCGTGCAGCCCTAAAACCCCCAGCATCCCGTTCACAACCTGCTCTGACATGCCAAACCCATTTTAGATTAACATTATATGCAAGTGAACTCCCAAACTACTAACATTGCCCCCGGTAAAACGACACAAATTAGGAAACGTCCTGTTCTGCCTGACTTTCTTTTTTTCTCCTTCATGAAGCATGTAGCGCAAGCTTCAAATCATCGTGTTGTTTATTTTCGCTTTAATTTACCATCTACACAGCTCACTATGGTGTTCGTTACTTATTTAAAGAAGCATATTAACCTGCATGATGATCCTGTTTTGATTGTTTAATCATCTTCAAGGCTGCGGGCATGATGTTGAATTAGCTTTTTTTGTTCTAAGCTAATTCGTTTACTTCAGTGGGTTGGCTTGAGTTCGTTCGCTGGTGGCTGAGCTGTGGTGTGATTGGCATGCGGACTGGCCAATGAGAGTTTTGGAGGCGTGGCCGGTGTAGTAATATCCTTCCCTCCTTGGGCAGGCGATGATGACCCCAAACATGCAGGGTGTCATAATGGCCATTGGCAAATCCAGGAGTGTTTATGACAAGTGTGGGCCTGAAGCAGCGTTCTTCAAGGTACTTGATCTGCTGCATGCCACACCCCCTGTGCATCTCATTAGCTCTTTGACCACACCTCCTCCCCCCTAAGCATCTCATTATCTCTCTGAGCTCACTTTTTACACCGCAGGCTATGGAAAACCCTCCGCATCCTCTTTTATTATGCAGATAAGGTTCTTTATTCATTATATTATTCATTATCTACGGTAAATAGAGCAGTGTGTGCAGGTTTTGTTGACAAATAAGATTGGATCGATATCAGCCTCCAGTTCTTTGGTATCAGTAGTGATGAAACGAAATTAGTGTTGTCAATATAAAATTCAATGTCAGTAATTTGTATTTATCTATTTGTTTATTTACTTAGTTATTTATTGTAGATGATAGACATTCAGTTCTCTTTAAAAAAAAACCAAAAACAATATTAATTTGTAAAATTATTTCTTGTTCGACAATTTGTAAATCATCAATAATTTGATGTTAATTAAAAAGAATTAATTGAAATAAATATGATAGAAATATTTAAGTGTAAATATTATATTATAATGTATATTATAGTTAATGATTTTTTTTTTTTAGATTAAGCATTTTTGTCTAAAGAGATGTTTTTTTTTATTTTGTAATTAAGTAATTTGTGAATAAAATAGAATGTGTTGGGATTTTATAATTCATCAATAATAAAGTAAATGCATTTGTTATATATATATATATATATATATATATATATATATATATATATAAAGAAGCATATTA
>JAHKKF010534983.1:0-15617 GCA_019740295.1 Labeo calbasu | reverse complement strand
TTCTACCTTTGTGCCTTTTTTATGAGAGTGTAAAGTGTATTTAATTCTATGATTGTGAAATATTCTGTAATTATAAATGACCACATATTATCTCACTCAAAGTTTCCACTTCTTAATATCGACAAATTAGAGTAAAATATAGGTTCAGTTGAAATTTGAGTAGGAGTTTCACCTTCTATAACCAAGGCCACTTCTTGGCCTCACCACAGTTAAAAAGGGAAAACACAGATGGTTGAAATATCTCCATCATGAGGCTCCTACAGAGTATTGTGTCAGGTTTACGTCAGCATATTGATTTTCATACTTGAAGCCTCTTTGAAGGATCTGAGACATAAAGTGTTTCAGATTCTGATTGCGTAAGGGCTTAAAAATGCAATTGCGCAGACATTCTCCACTGAGAGTTTTACGCATCAAAAGACAATATTATACAGACTATAAAGATGGCATTCAGTAAATATTATTGCAGCGTTTTGTCAAGCATTCAGATGCAACTCCAAATGCACCTTGATCATTCTTTATATTCTCTTTCACTACACTTTTAAAATAAAAGAGTTTTCTTGGAAATATTTAAATTTCAAAATCACTTTCCATTTTCCTAATAATTTGAAATATCACTAGTCTGTTTCTATATTGCTCCACAGACACATTTTTAGCTGTGAAGTGTTGTTAAAAATTAACTGTCAAGACCAGATCGTGAACAAACCAGTCTCTTTTTTGAACTGAATCAATTGATTCACTGAAAAGACTCAACAGAACAAATCATTATATGCATTAGACACGCTACTTTTAACATGAACTTCTATGATTGTGCCAACTGAGTTTCGATTATGCATCAGGAAAAATTCTGTGGGACTTTCAATACATTCATATAATCTACAACTACCCTTACCAAAAAGAAGTATACTTCAAGTTTCGAATTTCATTAAGGATACTTAAGTAAGTATACTTTATGTAGTAAGTTTACAAATGTCAGTGTGCTAGTAGTATACTTGTAAGTGTACTATTTTAATACTCCTCGGGACTAATTTGGCCCACTTTCTAGTGTATAAAAGTATACATTTAAAAGTATACTTTAAGTATAACAGTAGTAAACTTTGAGTACACAACTAGTTTATATCTATGTTTTAGTTTGTACTGCAGCTACTAAAAGTAAACTTTTTGAATAGGTATGCTGATAGTTTACTAATTAAATACTTGAAGTATAGTCTCAGTAAGCTTCTAATTTAGTAGTTTTACACTGCAAGTATACTCATAAGTTTTCTTTAAGTGAACTTTATATCATACTTTAAGTACACTACTATATCCCTATTAGTTATTAATTTGTATATTTTGTTATATGAATATTTGAACATGCAAAACATCAAAAGAAAGATCAGGGTATCTGCTTGTAAACAAAAACATTTTATTCTAGCTTCATGCATTTTTTTGAACACATGAATGTGGGTAAGTTTTAGAAATAATAATAAACAAAGAATAAATAAGCAACATTTTGAACAAAAGGCTGAAAAAAGACTATGAATTGGATTCGGAGTGATCATCAAAACATCGATCAACACTCCAAAGCTTGACAGTCATCATTACCTCTTCATGGTTCACATTTTATTCCATAACGTTACAGTTCTGATGCTGTTTTATGACTGATGATCGTGTTAAAAACGTGTGGAAGCATCTGTTGTTTCGGTTTCTTCTTCGCTTGTGCTTTGAAAACTCTGTACAGAAGATGTGTAATAGCGCCCCCTACTATATAACAATGAAAACATGGATTCTCAGAGAACAATATTGCTCAAATATATTTAGACTTTTTCTAAGTATAAGTCAAGTATGCTTAAATGACATTTTAAGTACATTTCTGAGAAGTACATAAAAAGTAGACTAAAAGTAGACTAAAATACTCGTTTAAAAGAAGTATACTAATAGCACACTTGAATAAACTTCTTTTTTGTAAGGGTAATTACAAATAAATGAACTCAAACAATTCCCAATACACCTCACCTCTTTCACCGGTTAAATAAAGGACTTAAAAAAAATCTTTGTTAGTTTCCTCTCTGTTTGAGTTCTTACAGCACAAAACCAAGGAGAATTAAAAGGTGAGTGGATGTGTTTGTGTGTATTTGTGTGTACGTGTGATTTCCAAGGTCCCACTGCAGGATTAATGTGTTAGCATGTTTGTGCCGCACACGGTCGAGGTCCCATTGCACTAAAGTGTGTATGTGTGATATGTTCGGTCCCTTAGCTCAAATTGATTCCTCTGTTGGGCTAAATGAAAGCTTATGTTGCTGCTCCAGGGCTGTATTTTCTATCATATTTAAACACAGGCGAGATTAGCATGGCTTTATATTTATTTGCAGCTAAAAAGCCTCTGGGTATTGAGTCTAAAGCGGCGCTTTTGTTTCCTTCCTCTCCTTCCATCGCTCCTTCATCTGTCGTTCTCAGCTTTCTCTCTCTCTTGCCTTCTGTCTTAGTTTGATTCCTGTGCTCTTGTGGGTCTCATAGTACCTACAAAAGTTCAGCAAGAAGTTCAGAACAAATTGTGCTTACTATCCAACAAAGTTCCCCAACATACACACACTCTTTCACTGATGGAAACTTGGAAACAAACTTATACTTGCACAAATATACATAACACATATTCCTACATGCATTCCCTTGTGAAAAACAAAACAATGCACTTAATTTCAATATTTGTAGTTGTAGTGTACTTCAAATCTTGAAAGTATACTAAATATATAATACTAATGAAATAAAAGGCCACTTAAAGGATTAGTTCACTTCAAGAACAAAAAAAGGACAGATAATTTACTCACCCGTTTGTCATCCAGGATGTTTATGTTTTTCCTTCTTCAATCGTAAAGAAATAATGTTTTTTGAGGAAAACATTTCAGGATTTCTCTCCATATAGTGGACTTCTATGGTGCCCGTGAGTTTGAACTTCCAAAATGCAGTTTAAATGCAGTATCAAAGGGCCCTAAACGAGGAAGAAGTGTCTTATCTAGCGAAACGATTGGTTGTTTTCTACAATTTATATACTTTTTAACCACATATGCTCTTCTTTCTAGCTCTGCAACACACAGATTAGGGTACAGCTACAGTTAGGGTATGTTGAAAAACTCCCATCTCATTTTCTCCTCCAACTTCAACATCGTCCTACATTGCTGCAGATGTACCAACCCAGTGTTTACAAAGTGAACATGGTCAAACGGCCTTTACAAACAAACAAACAAACAATAAAAGAGGTACAACAGTGATGTAGGATGATTTTGAAGTTGGAGGAAAAAAATGAGATGGGAGTTTTTCAACATACCCTAACTGAGTACGTACGTGCATCGCAGAGCTAGACAAGATGAGCATTTGTGGTTTAAAAAGTTTATAAATTGTAAATCTTTTTAGAAAATAACGACTGTTTTGCTAGATAAGACCCTTCTTCCTCGGCTGAGATCATTTAGAGCCTTTGAAGCTCCATTTAAACTGCATTTTGGAAACTCAACTTCGCAGACACCATAGAAGTCCACTATATGGAGAAAATTCCTGAAATGTTTTCCTCTTATGGCTGAAGAAAGAAAGACATGAACATGTTGGATGACAAGGGGGTGAGTAAATTATCTGTAAATAGTTGTTCTGGAAGTGAACTAATCCTTTAAGTTTGTTAGCATAACATGCTACTTATATACACATTTAAAAAAGTGCAATGTTAAGTACACGGCCCTCCAAAAGTTTGGAAACGCCCTAGAAAAGTGGGGTTTTGGACAATATTGACATGAAACCATTTTAATTTGTGATAATTTTGCACTGATAAGGGACAACACAAACTACGAAAACATATTTTATTACATAAATAGTTTATACATAGAAAAAACTTAAAATCATCAAAATATCCATCGTTAACAGCTATTACAGCTCTGCATGTAACTTGGGCCTAAATGTATTGTATTCCAAACTTAATTGGTAATCAATTGTTAAAGCTATTAAGGTGTGCTGACCCAAAAATCTTTTAAAAACCTGGGCCAAGTTCAAACCAGTAACCAGTCATCACAGCTGGAAAAGGGGCCGGTCTGACTTTGACATGTATATATTGCCATTATTATGTAATCAAAATGAAAATTATTATTGCTGGTCTTCAATGATAATGTCAAGTTACTTTAATGTATTTGCACCAAAAAATGATAAGGATTTATGCTGATATCATCGAAAAACACACTTTGCCAGGGTTGCTTTCCAAACTTTTGGAGGGCAGTGTACATTCAACATCAAAATGTTCTAATAATCTTTTGTAGTACTTTAAAAAGATACTTATTATGATGTGATGATAGTAAATGTGACCCTGGACCACAAAACCACTCTTAAGTCGCTGGGGTATATTGTAGTAATAGCCCAAAATACACTGTATAGGTCAAAATTATTGATTTTTCTTTTATGCCAAAAATCATTAGGAAATTAAGGAAAGATCATGTTGCATGAAAATATTTTGTAAAATTCCTACTGTAAATATATCAAAACGTAATTTTTGATTAGTAATATTTAACTTTTAAGGCGATATTCTCAATATTTTAATTTTTTTGCACCCTTGGATTCCATATATTCGACCAAATAACAGAAGTACTCGGCCTAACAAACCATGCCTCAATGGAAAGCGTATTAATTCAGTTTTCAAATAACGTATAAATCTCAATTTCGTAAAACTGACCCTTATGACTGGTTTTGTGATCCAGGGTCATGAAAGATTATTTAATGTTATTTAATGTTACATATAGTTAATATGTTTTAAAGGTAATAAAGTGCAGTGTAATCATTACAAATGTGTACTATTTAAATACATGACATACATAACAATTAAGTGCAATTAAGTGTCTGAAAACATTAAGTTTGCACTTAAGTACATTCTTTAAAGTTTAAAGTCTGTTACATTCTAAAGCGTTCTTCTTTTTCACAAGGGTTACCTTCAAAATAGTGTTGCCCACTGAATTACAACAATAAGACTGCATGAAATGGCTTGGAAAATGAGAACTAAATGATCACAGTAATGCTTATGTTTAATACAAGTGAAGAAATATTAAAAGTTTGACTTCCACAGATGCCAAATGCAATTGGTTCTCATGTATCAAGCCATGCATAAGCGTGACTGAGATTTCAGGAAATAAAATTGGCTTGAATTGTTGTTTGTCAGCACTATATACATTCAGAGGATTTGGAATATAATACCCAAGTTGCACTGACTACTTTTGTGGAGCTTGAAAAATCATGGTTCTTGTCTGCTTTTGGTTTATGGAATAAAGCAGATATTTCCTTTGAAATATCTTTGCATTTGTCACTTTTAGTTTCTTCATGCCAGGCCAGTAGTTGGCGATGTCTTTTATTAAAGGAGAAGTCCACTTCCAAAACAAAGATTCACATATACTGTACTCACCCCCTTGTCATCCAAGATGTTCATGTCTTTCTTTCTTCAGTCGTAAAGAAATTATGTTTTTTGATGAAAACATTTCAGCATTTTTCTCCATATAATGAACTGATATGGTGGCCCGATTTTGAACTTCCAAAATGCAGTTTAAATGCGGCTTCAAACGATCCCAAATGCGGTTGTAAAAGATCCCAGCCAAGAAAGAAGGGTCTTATCTAGCGTAACGATTGGTTATTTTCATAAAAATAATACAATTTATATACTTTTTAATGTCAAACGCTTGTCTTGTCTTACTCTGCCTGGACTGTTTTTCTTTCCGGTTCATGACAGTTAGTGTATGTCGAAAAACTTCCATCTCATGTTCTCCCTCAAATTCAAAATCGTCCTATATCGCTGTTTTACCTTTTTTGTCACTTTGCAAAGACTGTGTCGGTACTGATGATTTTGAAATGATTTTTGAAGTTGAGGGAGAAAATACGATTGGAGTTTTTCAACATACCCTAACTGTCTTGAACCAGAATATACAGAGTTCAAGGAGATCAACGCAAGACGAGCGTTTGAGAATAAAAAGTATTTAAATTGTATTTTTTAAATGAAAATAACTGATCATTTTGCTAGATAAGACCCTTCTTCCTCAGCTGGGATCATTTACAACCGCATTTAAGCTGCATTTTGGAAGTTCAAAATCGGGGCACCATATCAGTCCACTATATGAAGAAATATGCTGAAATGTTTTTCTCAAAAAACATAATTTCTTTACGACTGAAGAAAGAAAGACATGAACATCTTGGATGACAAGGAGGTGTGTACATTGTGAATCTTTGTTTTGGAAGTGGACTTCTCCTTTAAAGAAACACTACGTGCCTGCACACATACCACATTTGTAACATGTTTTTAAAAGTTTTCAGCCCCTTAGGGGGTTTTACACAACACCATTTTAACTAAAAATGTAAAACTTTTCATGCATTTTGGCCATTAATTTATATGACAACAGTGTTTTGGGTGCTTGATAATGCAAACTTTTTGAAAATGCAAAAGAAAAACTTTTCCCTTAGTGTATTTATAGCCCTTTTTTTGAGTTGCTCTTAGTCCATTTTTATCATTTCTATGTTGGTTTGCCGCATGATTAGTGCTGTGTTTTCCTCTAGTTCTTAAACGTGTTTGGTTTGTAATTTTGTTAATTAAAATTAAACTGCGGTAATTATTCTTGCTTATTGCTTCAACTCTCCTTGCTCCTGCATCTACCTGTGACAGCATTCCATGTAAGAAAGAGAATCTAAAATGGCTTTTGAATAGCCTGAATCTAAATTATGTAAAAAAGTATGTTGAAGTTTTAATATTCTATTACAATTTTTCTTCTCATCTTGATTTTGATATTTGTGTATTTTTAGTAGAAAACAAAACAAATATATTGATTAAAAATGTGTTTCTTTTTTCTTTTTTGCAGTTAAACACACAAAAACACACACTTCTGGCAAAGCAAAATAAAAATATGGAGCGTTTCACAGGCTGTAACAGAAAGAAAGACAGACAGAAATTCACTTCCATCAGACATGTCTGAGCCAAGGGCCTAATTAAACATCAAACCCCTATCACTCCAATGGGCGTAAGTTGCTCTCCATCAACCTGATGCAAAAAGTGTGCAACCCCTACGAGAGCACATACTAGCACGCACACACATGCAATAACCATCCCCTCACTCGAACCTGACACCCAGTCACACATGCATCCCTTCAAAACTCAGCTTCAAAGCGTATCACTGATACCTCCTTTCACTTCTCACAAATAAATATGCAGGAAGGCCTCCTGCAAGCCATCACATCAATAGCAGCAGGACGGAGAGAGTGAAAAGCGAGAAGCATGTGATGAGGGAGTTTAAACCAAGATCATTGTGCACAAGAGCTGACAGGGATGCGATAGCACCGACGCCCTCTGCATCTGAAGGACAGGCTTTGTCTGCAAGTTTGAAATTCACTCTGCATCAAGGCCGGAATAAAATATCATTTTTTAATTAAAGTCCGGCGCATGGCTGATTGTTACACCAAGTTTCAGAGACAAGAGAAAAGAACCATGGACCTTCATGTCGTACTAATATTTTATAAGTTTTAATATTTTAATATTTCTAAGGTTTTCTTTTTAACATGAATGTAAAAACACTACCAATAAAAAAATATTTTGGGGTTGGTAAATATTTTCCTTATTAAGGCTGCAAAAATACAGTAAAACAGCAATATTGTGAATTATTACTACAACCCTAGTGAAAAATCTATATACTAAAATGTATTTAAAATACATTTACTTCATGCTACACATACTACAAATACATTTACATATTATGCACTTAATAAAAATACCCTGCAATTGTACTTTTAGTATACTAAACTGGTATACTTGAAGTCTGCTAAATTGAAACAACTAATTTTGTACTTAATGCAATTTAATTGTGCAGAAGTAGTGCTGAAGTCCAACTTAAGATATACTTAAGTATATTTGATTGGGCTAAAGTGAAACTATTGCATGTATACTTTAGGTACACTTAAAATATCTTGCATTTAAAGACACATATTATTTAAAGATCATACAGTCCTCATCAACAATGACATTAAAACATATTTTAGGCCTAATATTAAGAAATGCGCATTGTAGTACAATAATAAGTTTATAGCAATATTTTTTAGACTTTTTTTGAGCAATATTTCAGTAAATATGTTGACAGAATTAAACTATACATAGTATAAAATAGATGCATTTTAAATATATTACTTTTTACTATGGAATGTACAGCAACTGTTTTCTAGATTAATATTTTACTAAATTTATTCCTGTGATGGCAAATCTGAAATTTCAGCAGCCATTACTCCAGTCTTCAGTATCACATGATCCTTCAGAAATATTTTTAATATGCTGATTTGGGGATCAAAAACCTTTCTTATTAGCTAAATAGCTAAAATAATTTACACACTTTATATATTTAAAACAATGATAACATGTAACTACTTGGCACAATAAAAAACAGGGCAAACTGTCACAATATTCAAATTCATAAATCAAAACATTCTAATTAAGACGTCTTTGGAACCAAATGTCTAAAATCAACATGTGAAGAACTATTTGTGTAATTGGACTACTGTATAATTGGACTAGATGTAACTCGGCATGTGACAGTTTGCTCTGGTCTCCCCTATATATATACACCCATAAACAAGCAGAGTACATACACCAATTTTCTTCTACTTTGAGCACTGGAAAGGACATGAGGTAGAGATCAGAGCTGGTGAGAGAGGGTAAATGAAGAGTGGCAGAGCTGGAGCTTAACAGAGAGATGGAAAGAGTGGGATGCTCTTGACATGTGAGCCAGGTGAGCAGAATGATGCAATGAGTGTGTGAATGACAGAGGGGAGTTCAGATAATGGCCATCCAGTGGAACAAACACAACAACACTCACAGACAAATACACAGAGGTGTTTTGTTAAAAGGCTCATATCATGGATAACAGGATTTTCTTTGGCCTTTTCAGATACAAGAGTTTGATGTATGTTGTGCAGACAATCACAATGCAGTGCTTCTCAACTGATTTCATGAAAAAACCCAGGATGTACACTGGACATCAAGTGGCGAAAAAACACAGTACTAAAATTGTTCGTTGTACAATGTCAAAGCAAAACATCCTTAACCCCTATGTTTTTTTTTCGGTCATTCTGACCCAGAGAGAATTTTCTTTTTCTCAAAAATGCCAAACTAGAACACACTGACTTTACTAATGACAGTGTACAACAATTCTTTTTGGAACCGATCAATTGTAGGTCTCACAATAATGGGTCACATGAGTGAGCTTTGCTAAAATGATCCACTTAAAAACCTTTTTACTCAAAAACTTAGGTTGAAAAACTCTGAGCTTATGGGTCACAGTTTTTAAATGAGCTTTGCAAAACTTACCCATAAAAAATGCCTTTTTCACTCAAAAACTGAGGTTGACAAACTGTGCTAATTGAAAGAAAAAAATAGAAAACTTGTGCTAATTGAAAGAAAACAGCTGACAAAAACATTGAATCCAGTATTTGGCAATAATATAGCATAACAATACTAGCAATTTTTTGTAAGGCGGTCATTTTTGACCAGGAACACCAAATTAGATAAAGGATTTTCAGGATGGCATAAGAGTTCAAATAAAGCACAGAAATTGAGTAAAATCTGAATCTGCTCCCTACTTCAGTAGTAAGTATACTACCCAGCAGAGATTTGCCCGAATCCAAATGCCGTATTCAAAAAGGAAATGAAGTGAACTATGAAAGTCCTAAAGGGAATATCTCTCTTGACTCTGTTTATGTAGTAAGTGAAATTTTTTGTACTGTAATGTAACAGGCTAGCGCTAGCAAGCGGCCAACCGTGTCCCTTTGGTGACTTTGTAAAACGTGTTACACTTGTCGGGCACTAGTCGGATTTAAATTCAAGCATTCGATTTTAAAAAATCCTTGATTGCATTTTGCCCGTGTCGAGTAACCAGCAAAATATAGGAAGTGGCCTATTCCACGGACAAAAATCTATGAAATGCATTGTTAGACCGCATTCCAAGGCTGCATGCTATATTAAAACTACTTACAATTATAATAAAGCATAATGCTATTGTGAATTCACAAACGCTACAATTCAATTAAATAAATTTATGCGATGCAGGTTTAATATACGCTCTGTAATTATTTACATGCCTGTGGGTTACATACAGTACGTGCTTCTCTCAGAGCGGCTCACAGTAAATGCTGCTCCGCACAAACTGTTTTCATTAACATGTGGAACATCTGAAAATCCATTTTTACATATTGGGTTTATATTTATACAGTAATGACTGTATGATTTTGAGATCCATATTTTCACACTGAGGACAACTAAGAGACTCATATGCAATTATGCAAGGAGGTTCAAACTCCAAAAGGAAACACAATGCATGGGGGGGGAATTGAAGATCAGGATAAATGTAACTTATTTGTTTTCTGGGAAACATGTAAGTACATTCTGTAGCTTCTGAAGGGCAGTACTAAATGAAAAAAAATAAGGCCAAATAACAAAAACTGTACACATCTTCATTCTGTTCAAAAGTTTACACCCCTGCTTTTTTTTCCCTTCTGGAGCATCAGTGAGCATCAGTGAACTTTCTGTAATAGTTGAATCAGAATCATACAGACATTGTTGGACAGGGTTCAAATACACAAAAATGCTGAAAAACCAAAGAATTTGTGGGACTTGAAGGATTTTTCTGAAGAACAGCAGGCTGTTTAACTGTTCAGGACAAACAAGGGACTCATGAACAACTACCACTAAACAATAAAAAACAAATGTGGATCATTCAAGTAACAACACAGTATTAAGAATCAAGTGTATGTAAACTTTTGAACAGGGTCATTTTTATAAATTCAACTATTATTTTTTCTTGTGGACTATATGTAAACGTCTTTTATGTGAAATATCTTATTCAAGTCAGTACTAAATATAAAATAACATGCATTTTGTATGGCCTCTCTTATTTTGGTAAAATAAGTAATACTTTGCAGATCCTGCAAGTTGTATGCAAACTTTTGACCTCAACTGCATATAAAAATTTAAGTAATATTAAAGGCTATTGTTTGCTTAGGTCTATTTTTATTACTACAAAAAAATGTATTAGAATGATCTAAACTCGATTAATAAGAATAATCAACTTGATTACCAAAATAATCGTTAGTGACAGCCCTAATTGGTATTGAAAGACTTTCACTGTATGGAGGAAAAATCACTGAGACGTTTTTCAAAACATCTTTTGTGATCCGCACTTGAAATTGGAATGACATGAGGTTGAGTAAATGATAAAATTGTCATTCCTGAGTAAGCTATTCCTTTAATGGCTAATGTTAGAGACTATTTCTTGTGCAGGAATGTTGTTCTACAGCCAACAAAATGTTTAAAACATCCTTGTTGGCAAAACCACAGTCTCTTGTAAAAAAGAGGTCATTTACAAATCATCATGGTATTGACAACCAGGAGCACATTTACATATGATTTACATATAAATGCATATTCAGTACTGAGCAACTTGGCCTGAAATGATGAACTACAGAGTCATCTACGCAAGTATTTGGAGGTTAGCCAATCATAACTAAGGTCATTTACATACATACAATAAGTCTTAAAGGTGTGGTGAAAACAGCATAAGGGCTATTTAGGACAGAGGTGGGATATGATCACTACCCTATCAATTCAGCCATCTTCATGAACACATGAGAGGTGTTTTAGTGTGTCCGTATAAATCACGCATGTTTATGTTTTATATCAGCGACCGTGACTTCTATGACTGATTCTGGAGAACCACACAGGAAAGATAAAAGTGCCATATTTATAGACCAGAAGTAAATCATAATAATCTTAGTTTGCCAGAGACTGCCAAACCCATTTAATTATGCAATCCCTTCTTTCTCTTTTATTCGTTCTGTCACCACGCTCTTGCGCTTTCTTCACCTCCGCAGCGCCATGCTGATTATAGACCCCCTCCCCCACCACCACCTTATTCCTCAGAGAAGGCATTCATTCACTCAGCTTTGAACATGAAAGGCAAAAGAGAGACACACACCAAAAAACACAACAGAAATTAGAGAAGATGTGGGAGTGTGAGTGTGTTTGCTTGAGGTTGTTGTTTGGGTGTCTGAAGAAAAGAAATGAAAAAGAGGGAAAAAAGAAAAGAGAAAAGAAAAGAATGTTTCTTAATTTCAACACACAAACATGTACAGTACATTCATACACAGAAAATAGTCTCTTAGGCGCCTAAGGCTGGCAAAATTTGCATACTATCCTAAATAGTATGCAAAATTGGATTTAGTGTTCCCCAAAACATAGTATATTGAAAATACTGAAAAATACCAACGTTGTACTATTTTTGGCACATATGTTAAAGTGGTTGCTTTTTTGAATAATATTACCCACCCATAAGCTATAGAAAAGGAGGAGTTTGCAAGCTATTTATGGCACCCTCACTTCCCTTCATCTCATGGAGATGTACGTCATGTTTTGTACATGAGATGTTTCAGATGTTCGTCACTGCTTAAGATGCGCGACTGCCCACAACTGGTGGAATAAATGTGATGTGTTTAAGCCCTTGATCTCTTGAAATCCAATACAGAGCTGATTTACTATTAACAATCTTTTCCTTTTTATGCACTGTCTGTAGGCCTACAGATATCCTTAGGATGCTGAAGAAAATATATATTTGCATGGTTTCTTAGTTCCTTGCACAATATGAACTCAAAAAGATCAGTGCATGTATATGTAAGCCAATACATTTTGAGGTTTGCACTACTTAACCAACTAAATGCATATGATTTTCTAATGTAGCACACTTGCACGGTAGCACACCTGGTAGAGTGCTCGGGTACAAGTGTAATGAAACATGAGTTATACTAAAGAGCTCAATTTCTTGCAGAAGCAAGCTAAAATGACACGGATGCTTCACTTGCTTTATTTTCAGCCTTTCGGTGCCATTCAGCAGACATTTCATTTAGGGTTTGCTGCGATACATACCACAACCGATGTAATAAACCATTGCCAGATTCATGTTTATATGTTTTTAACTTGACACACGTTTAGTGCCACTCATGGAAATCTGACTCTGAAATTGTTGCGAAATGTGCATGTGCAATGTAATATCATTTGGCAAAAATATAACCACAGACATGTTTTTTCCAGTGAGCCTGAGTTGAGACTTTTCAGCTGAAGAATTGTGATGAGAAATACAAGGTTTGTCGGGTAACCTAAATATGTGCTTCATTTAGTGACATTTAAATTAACTGATTTTATTACTAACTCTAAAAATACCATTTAATATGGCTGAATCAACCTAAATATATTATATTACACTAACAAAAGCAACTTTTCCAGTCAGGTCATATAGAAAAAGCTTCTTAAGGTAACAACTATTTATTTTCACAGAGTAATATTGAATATTGAGTTGAATGAATGTAGGTAAATGTTCATGTTACATGCAGAATTTTATGTCACTATTTGATACTGTCTTACTACAGACTCAAGCAAAATACAGTTGAAGTCAAAAGTTTACACACACCTTGCAGAATCTGCAAAATGTTAATTATTTTACCAAAATAAGAGGGACCATGCAAAATGCATGTTATTTTTTATTTAGTGCTGACCTGAGTAAGATCTTAATAGCTGAATTTATAAAAACGACCCCGTAAAAATGTTAACACATGCTTGATTCTTAATACTGTGTTGTAACCTGAATGAACCACAGGTAGTTTTTTTTTTTTTCAGAAAAATCCTTCAGGTCCCACAAATTCTTTAGTTTTTCAGCATTTTTGTGAATTTGAACTCTTTCCAACAGTGACTGTATGATTTTGAGATCCACCTTTTCACACTGAGGACAACTGAGGGACTCATATGCAACTATTACAGAAGGTTCAAACGCTCACTGATGCTCCAGAAGGAAAAACAATGCATTAAGAGCAAGGGGTGTAAACTTTTGAACAGAATGAAGATGTGTACATTTTTCTTATTTTGCCTAAATACCATATTTTTTTCGATGAAGAACAGACCTTGCAACTGAAAATAATATGAATGGTCATGTAGCAATTCAACTAATACTGGTATGTCACATGACAATGACAACATGAAGGATGAGGTACATCCAGATTACATTCATACTCTAATAGAACATGCTCTTTTTAAAATCATACTAGTTATTAGTCGTAGTACTTTTTAACACAGAACTACTGTTTTGGACGCAGCCATAGACTTTCGCTACTAACTTTGCTATGGTGGCCCCAGAGGGACACTGTTTTCTCTGGCTATCAATCTCAGCTCTGTCAGAAATCTTTCAAAGAACACTAAACCTGAATGAGTGCGAAAACATCCATCAGTCAAACACAGAAAATACAACCGGCATGAATCTCAGCATTCAAATGCAGACAGGTTATAAGACAGAGGCACAACAGCAACATAAACTCATCAGATATGATTAGTTCCACACATTATTCTCAGCAATTTGCTTTGCGCTTGATTATTCAGGCTGAATGATGACTATATTAACTCTTACAAGGAAAATCCTATTTGTGTATATCATGGTTTATCTAATCTACTGACCAAAATTGATTTTGTTAAAATGATTTAGCAATATGATAGGCCCAAATGAGAGCCTGACAAAACTAAATGAGATCTGTATTAT
Organism: Labeo calbasu; assembly: GCA_019740295.1. Classification (NCBI taxonomy): domain Eukaryota; kingdom Metazoa; phylum Chordata; class Actinopteri; order Cypriniformes; family Cyprinidae; genus Labeo; species Labeo calbasu. The sequence continues at coordinate 1,026 of JAHKKF010534983.1, read as the reverse complement.
AAAATTACTCTATAATTTAACTTGTGGTTGACTGACATAACATTTTACCCCCAATAATCCACTTCATCTCCAGTTCACCTCTATAAGAGCGCTGACAGAGTCACAAGACACAGAAATAATGTGAATAACATTCATTATGGTGTAACCGAGGCCAGAGGAGGCCATCAGAGAACTTTTGTCTTTGCGTCTGTCCCTCACTCTCTCAATAATTACAGCTAACACTCATGCGGTGGCAGACGCCTTCCGGTATGTGCACATCGTTAACGAGGCTGCTATCCATATGAATAGCAATTAGCACAAATTACCTTATCTCAGCTTTTAGAGGGAAACTTGTATTAAACACACACAGACGCACGTGCTGGAATAGCAGAGAGAGGTACGTTGGTCCAATCTGTGTTTAACGAATCACCTGTCGTGCGCGTGCGAAGCCTGTGTGGGAATGATGATGAGTGTTGTGAAAGCAACTCTGAAACTCGAGCTTGCTGAGCTATAAGTAATTCATAATAGAAAGTAGATCAACTACCATGAAAAAAAAAGCATTTAGAAACAGTACAGGAACAGAATAAGTAAATTTAAAAGGGTTCACAAAATTCACTTTTACATGTTGTTTGAACATAAATGTGGGTTGGCAGTGTGTGTACACAACCACCCTATTATGCTAAAAATCCACCCAGTGGTTTTTATTTAATCCCTTTAAATAATATCCCTTTTTTTCCAAATCAAGCCAATCTCAGCATCTTGGCTGTGCGACCTCACACAGACCAAAGCCACTCCCACAGTTGTTGACTGACACGGCCGTCTTACCTTAGACCCGCCCTGAATGAGCTGTAAACAGTCCGCCATTGTTTCGATGCGCTGCAAAAAATGCTTTTCTTACTTAAGATTTTTTGTCTTGTTTCCAGCCAAAATATCTAAAAATTCTTAAATCAAGAAGGCTTTTCTAGACAAGCAAAAATTATTGTCTTGTTTTCAGAAAAAAGACATCAAATGTAAGTGAGTTTTTACTTAGAACAAGCAAAATAATCT
>JAHKKF010534982.1:0-18157 GCA_019740295.1 Labeo calbasu | reverse complement strand
CATTATGAGGTGATATTTGACTCCTAAAAGTGAATTAAAGGGGGATTTTGTTTTTACCTTTGTAATGGCATTTTTGTAACTTTATTAAAAGGATGATATTATTTTTTTGAAAAATACATATATTTTTAAAGCTTTTTAAAATTCCTAATTAAAACAACAGAATAAGAACAAGTGACTTGTAGGTGTATTTTTTTTATTTGTTTAATGAGGCTTGAGGTGGCATGAGTGGAATCAAATATATAAATTCATGTCGAGTATTAAATGATTAAAATAACTTTAAAAATGAAACTAAAACTGCCAGTAGGTGGTGGCAAGTCACTGATTTAATTACTGAATCATTTGATTTGTTCGAACGGCTGATTCATTAAGGAATAATGCAAGTCTTTATGAATAGGTTATTGAATCACTGACTCACTAGATTCGTTTAAAATGCACGTTCATTCATACACGACACACCGCTGTGTTTGAATGGAGATGCAATGCAATCTCTTATTTACAATCTCTCTACACTTTGTTTATGAAGGGATTCGTCAGATATGTCTGTGATACTTTACTCAACATTGCAAAAACACACAGAAACCTTTGAAGCTCCTCTCAGCAAAATAGGGAAAAAACATGATAGAATAACATGGCGGATATCACATTTTGCGTAAAATTAAAAATGGACTTTTTAATACCGACCAGATACGATGCTGATTTTGGCAGGAACTCAATTTTTTTAAATGCCGCTTATCGCGTTTTGGAACCAAACTCTTTAAATACAAAACAACGATTTGTAAAGAAAAATGTCGGAGGATTTTGATGTAAACCTAAAAGAGACTTCTTTTCCTTTGCTGTAAACAAAACTTGATTCTTGTGAGACTAGCATATTCTCACCAAAGCTTACGCTACATCTACATCATCTGCTGGAACCCCACTCTCGTGAACACACGTATGACAGTTAGCGGAAGCTAGAGATTTCAGTTTCGAAAGTTTTAAATATTATTATTTACAAACGCATTGATTCACTTCTGAAGCGTGTTGCCAAGTCTGTGGATTTCCCGTGGAATTGGGCTACTTTAACACTGTTGCCATGGATTGGTTTTGATATCCGCGGGTTGAATTGACCTCAATAATGTTATATTTAGCTCCTGAAATGCAAATTTACCAGAGGAACCCCAACAAAAAAGGTGTATTTTATCCCCCAGAAAGTGATTTTTAATGGAGGAACTCCTCTCAAAACGCTTGGGCTAGTTTTGAGTAGCAATTAGGCGTTTTTTTTTTTTTTTGTGAAAACCTGGCAACCCTGCATCTGAAGGCCTTTATTAACCCCCTGGAGCTGTGTGGAGTACTTTTTATGATGGTTGGATGCACTTTATTGTACTTAAAAATCTCAGCCATTCACTGCCATTATAAAGCTTGGAAGAGCCAGATTTTTTTTTAAGATAACTCCGATTGTTATTGTCGGAAAGAAGAAAGTAATATACACCTAGAATGGCTTGAGGGTGAAAAAAAGGCTCGAGTAATGGCACCGGAAAATTCAGCTTTGCCATCACAGGAGTAAATGACATTTTAAAACACATTTATATGTTTAATAGACATTAATATTTCACAATATTACTGTTTTTACTGTATTTTTGCCAGCCTTAGTGAGCATAAGAGACTTCTTTTAAAAACATTAAATCTTACTGACTTCAAACTTTTGAACAGTAGTGGACATTTAACCTATATTAGCTTTAATAAGTGTTTATAAATACCAATTGGTTTGCTATTTTTGGTGTGTAATGCAGTGACAAGTGTTCAGATACTTTATTTGAGTCGCTGTAAAACTAAGTGCAGCTGCCTTACCTGAACATACTGAATACTATAACACAATGACCTGGAGGATTTATATATAGACAATGTACTTATTGTCCTTCAATTGAAAGTATTAGTCTATTGTGCTAAAATTTGGTCTTGATAACGGCTCCACACCTTGACATATAGGAGCACCACAAGGCACAGAGACTTCATCTAAAACACAGCTGAAAATACACACTCACACTGTATATAAGTTGCACACAAACCAAGGCCGGAGCAAAAATAGCTTGAAGTGTCAGAGGAGAGTGGCTAGATTTGGGACACACCCTGAGGGGGGGTGGTGGCTATTATTCTCTTTGATACTTGCTGCTGTTCAGGTTGACCTACAACCCTTAACACACATAAATCGACATATATTTCAGAGCTGTTCTCTGCCAATATATACAAATAGTCCTGCATCAAAAAATAAAAAACTGAACTGATCAACTAGATGACGCTAATAGTGGTCAAATCAAATCAAAAAGAAATGTATAATTTGTTTGTTACACTAATGTAGTGACACATATAAATTCTCTGACATGTTCAGACTTGTATGACGGCATAATGTTGCCTGACTATGACAGCCATGTTTATAAAGCAACGATCAGTCTTTGAAATATAAAACAATAACATGACACGTGTCACAAGCTTCAAGTGTTTACAGGGCGATATTCACCATTAAATATAATTATAGTCCTCTAATTTAATAGGCTCGGTAACGTTCCAAGAGTGCTAATATTCTTTGACACACTTTTGTGTCATTTTCGTTTGTCTACGTACAGGCGTTCTAGATGAGCACGTGAGCGCTGTGGAAGCAGATTTTGCCTGAAGAACAGGTTTTTGACAGTAGGAGCTCCTGTGTTTTCATTTGCTTCATGATCGCTCAAAGCGGGTTCCTCTCACCAGCAAGAAAATAAAAACACATGAACTGAGCTAGAACCAAGAGCAGTTTGAATGGGGACGGTGAAGCCACAAATGTACTTAGCGCAAGTAACCAAACGCATTACATTAGACTGATGGTAATGTTTGGATTACAGTCATACTATGTAGAATGTACTACATACTCAAATTCAAGAGAAGCACGCAACCAATGTTTTTAGTCTAAACCTGTGTCATTTCCTCTACATACACTGTTCATCATCCAATCCCATTGGTTTGAAGAACACTATCAGTCAAAAGTTTTTGAACGGTACGTTTTTTAATGTTTTTTAAAGAAAGTCTCTTATGCTCACAAAGCCTGCATTTATTTGATCCGAAGTACAGCAAAACCAGTAAAATTTTGAATTATTTTTACTCTTCAAAATGTAATTTATTCCTGTGATTTCAGCATCATTACTCAAGTCACATGATCCTTCAGAAATCATTCTAATATTATGATCTGCTGCTCAAAAACAGAATCAGAGTTAGAATTTTAGAGTAGAATTTTGTCAGGTTTCTTTGGTGAATTGAAAGTTTAGAAGAACAGCATTTATCTGAAATAGAAATAATTTGTAACATTATTAATGTCTTTATCATCACTTTTGATCAATTTAAAGCATCCTTGCTAAATAAACGTATTAATTTCTATCGTAAATACTCTCCCAATATAAGGTTTTGAATGGTATAGTGTGTTACAAAAGCTTTTAATTTCAGATAAATGGTGATCTTTGGATTTTTCGATTCTGGAAAAAATGTACTCAACTGTTTTACATATTGATAATAATAATAAACGTTTCTTGAACAGCAAATCAGCATATTAGAATGATTTCTGAAGGATCTTGTGACACTGAAGACTAGTGAATGATGCTAAAATTTTAGCTTAGATTACAGAAACAAATTCGATTTAAAAAAAATATTCAAATAGAAAGCAGTTATTTTAAATAGTAAAAATATTTCTAAATTGTACTGTTCTTGCTGTACTTTGGACTAAATAAATGCAGGCTTAATGAGCAGAAGAGACTTCTTTTAAAAAAAAAATCATTAAAAATCTTTTTACTTCTAGTATGTATATATATATATATATATATATATATTATACATTATTATTATTATTATTATTATTTATTAACAGTTTATCAAGTGAAAAAATGACATAGTCCAGTTTATTTTATTAATTATTATATAGGCCTACATTTATATAAGCAGTTATATAAATATTTTGATTTCGCTTCATTACACTTGGAGACACAAATTCGAGGAAAGATCTGAATTCTTAAGACAGTCTTTCTGTCTGTTGCTTGGTGACAGGTAGAGCTTAATGTTTTGGGTTCTTTGCAAATGTTTCCATCGGCTGAGTAGAAACATACAAGCTGTCAATTCTGTCAATACAGTAGGCTGATTTATAGCTACTGCTTGGATCAAAATCATAAAAAATATGCTCCGAGTTGTAAGTTTAGTGTTAAAAAGAGACATTTAGTAATAAACTGGCAAGAAACATAGTTACAAACCGACGAACTGTCAGTCAGAAAGTGCTCGACATTTCACGGCGCGACTTGCAAAAGAGAGGCCAAAGGTTAAGCGCATAACTTGTTCGTCGACCGCAGTGAACAAATGGGAAATAATTTCTGGAAAACACTTTGACAGAGAGCAGGAGAGAAAGAAAATCAGCTGGGGAACTCCTTAAGTGCTTTGTTTCATTTTCAGTGAAAGCTCCCGGGGAATCTGCGGGTTTGTGTGTGACAGGTTGAGCGGTCGCTATAGGTGGGAAGTAAACATGAGGACGGGAGCACTAGCACCATCTGTTTGCCTCTCAACTACCGGGACAGGACCCAACACCGGGGAAATCCGTCCGGCCACACAGTGACAGGCTGTCAAAACCCAACTTTGCCGCTAAGCACTATATTTCAAAACAGCCAAGGTGACTTTTCTTTGACGAGAAGCTAACGAAGTCCTCCACTCACCGGTAACTCCACACTGACATCCGATCCGTCCAGCAACAGGACTCTGCATGTGATGGCGTCTTTGCTGTTGCCCGCAGCGGGGATGTGGACTACGGCTCCCCCGGTCACTACGATCGGAGCGTGAATCACCTGCTGCTGGTGCGCCTGAAGCACTGCGTTTCCGCCTCTGCCGGTCCCGTCCAGCTCGTCTGACGTCCGAAAGCGTCGTTTTGACCTACGGCTAAACGTCCTGCGCAGAAAGCCCATCATCTTTTCCCCGCGAGACAGCGCTTGAATCAACCAGGGAAAACGGCACCGATACCGGACTGCTCAAGAGGAAGGCATCCAGCTGTTTCTCAGGCTTTTCCGCGACGAAGAAAGGCGGCGTCTACCGGACTGAGCCGTTCAATGCAGCGGGGGGACAAGTCGGGATACTGCGACCTGTCACGAGCTCCGTTTCCTCGTGGCGTACGGGCTGGAAAACACGAGCGCACCTGCCAAAAGCCACGCGAAGATACTCCGGTCCTTTCACTCGGTTGAATAAAAAGTAACCGCGGTTTAATTGAACTTCTCCTCGCGTTTGCCAGAGTCCAGGTTCGGCGCGATAGTTCCTTTCTGTTATTGACCGAAACTGATGTACCTCTCAGGTAAGTCAACCAGAGGAACTGGCCAGGCAACCTGTTCTGCGCAAGCGTTAAATCTCAGAGCAACACTCAAACTTTTTTTCCCTCCTCGGGTCAGTGTGCGAGAGGCAGCGCTACCTGCTGGTAAGTCAAACAGTGATCAATGCGAGGTTACCTTCACGCAGTCCACCATCACCGAATTCCCCAGCAACGACTGCAAATCAAGCAGCCTTCATATACTGTGCGGTGCAATTGCGTCAAGTCTACGATCAGGAAACAATATGCGCCCAGTCGTCAGCATTTCACGCACGCTCATTCGAGCTCTCCCTCAAGCCATCATCATTATGAATAAAGAAATGAGGCACATCGTGATAAGAATTACACATTTTATTTGTTTATTAACAGAAGTGAATTTAATTATTCTAGTAGTGGTTTGGTTGGTTAATCTCACAGAGAAGCGTACAGGTCATACTTCAACATTAAAATCAAAAGGGGGAAAAAAACATGTTTTTTATTTTTTAAAATTAGTTCACAAATATGATTTTTTTTTGTATTTTGGCACAATTCTTAGGACATTTCAAGCTCATTTTATCCCCCCATTTCCAATTACAAACTACAAAGATAGTTTTCATTACTGTAACAAGAAAAACAATATATATACATTTTTAAAGTATTTATTCATCATGGTAACATTTGTCGTACAGCTTTTAAAATCAGTTTTAAGTAAATAACGGCAAAACACATTACGCTTATACCATAAAAAAGACAATATCATACGGATTAATGTAATGAGAACTGGGGAGTAAAATGTGCTTAATTGTTCTGAAAACAATGTATCAATTCCAAAATAAGAGAGAAAATTTTAAAGGGTTAGTTCACCCAAAAATGAAAAACCTATCATTAATTTCTCACCTTCATATCGTTCCAAACCCATAAGACCTTTGTTCTTTTTCGGAACACACATCAGTGGTTCAAAGGTAATTTTATGAAACTACGAAAACACTTTTTGTGCACAAAAAAATCCCAAAAATTACGACTTTATTTCTTCCGCCACTATCGAGAGTACCAGAACGGATGCGCATACTTTCCTCTGCTTGTAAACAAGGTGCAGCGGATGTATCATGGTACTCTCAATATTGGCAGCAGACTGTCCCGGGAGAGAAGAAATCATTGAATAAAGTTGTTTTTGTTTTCTTTGCGCAAAAAAATCTTGTATTCTTGTAGCTTCATAAAATTACGGTTGAACCACTGATGTCACATGGACTATTTTAACAATGTCCTTACTACCTTTCTGGGCCTTGAACGTRGTAGTTGCGTTGCTGTTTATGCAGGGTCAGAAAGCTGTCGGATTTCATCAAAAATATCTTAATTTGCTTTCCGAAGATGAACGAAGATCTTACAGGTTTGGAACGACATGAGGGTGAATAATCAATGACAGAATTTTCATTTTTGCGTGAACACTTTAGTAAAATTTACTAATATTTTATGCACAGTACGAGTTACATTTTTCCTCTTAATTTTAGGGTGAATTGTGACTTGGACATTTCTTGACACAATTTGTGAGATTCACCTGAATATAGCACTTGGGGTGTGTGGGAAAGAGAAACAGAGAGTATGTGTGCTGTAGGGCCCTATAAGCGTATACGTGTCAAAGTGCTTTATGTTCTTCCTTGATCCGCACAGCTGTCAGAGAGCCACAGCAAGAGAAGAGATTGTCTATCCATCTTTATCCAGACACACCCTCTACTCCCTGCCCCTTTTTCATCTGTCTTTTTTGGCAGTCGGATTACAGCAGCGGAGCTTCTTCATTCACTTGTGTGTTTTCAAACACTCCCCTCTTGTCCCCCTCTTCTTATCAACTGTTAGGTGTTGAGCTCTTTTTCATTCTCTCTCTGTACACCCTCAGAATGGCCTCACACACAAAGGTAAACTGGCACTGAAAAACAAACAGGCACAGAGTGTAAGTAACGAAGGCACATCCAATAAAATCATAGATATTCAACCTTTTGATCCAGTGGACAAATCTTTAAAAGCCATTTTCGCCATTCATGGTGTGATGTTACATCCAGGGGTAAGTACACAAGTACTTCATGACTTAAAAATATGCTCTATATAGTATGAATGTAATCTGGACGAAATTAGTAGGTCATCCAGGTACTTTTTGCCTGCTGTTTCATTTCCACATATTGTTTCTGCATACTATACAGTAAGGACGTATGCATATTTGGATGCTGCCACAGCATTTATTATTTATGGTAAAGTTCACAGATTTTCATTTAGTTTGGCATTGCTGTAATGTCTGTAGTATATGTGACCCTGGACCACAAAAGGGTCAGTTTTTTGAAATTGAGTTTGAGGCAAAACGATTCATGGAGAGAATTTGGTAGTGTGATATGTCGTCACATTTAAAGGGATGGTTCAGCCAAAAAATGAAAATTACCCCATGATTTACTCACCCTCAAGGCATCCTAGGTGTATATGACTTTCTTTTATTCAGACAAATATAATTGGAGTTATATTAAAAATGATTCTGGCTCTTCCAAGTAGTGTAAATTTTGTCAGGTATTTTCAATTATAGTCTTAGTCCTTTGTTAAATGTCCTTGTTAGTGTTAATCATATTAGTGTTTATCATCTAATTTTAGTTTTCGTCAAACAAAATCTAAAGTGGTTTAGTCTAGTTTTAGTCGAAGAAAACCTGAAGTATTTTAGTCTAGTTTTAGTCAATGGAAACTTGACATTTTAGCAATAAGATTATTATTAATTAACCATACAGCAGTATTCATTATGGCAGCCATTTTTAATTTAGTCTTAGTCTTACTAAGTGTACATTTTAGTTATCGTATTTAGTCAACCTTGTTCTGTTTTTGCTTAGTCAAGTTTAAGTCAACTAAATGTTTGAGCATTTTAGTCAGGTTGTAGTCAATGAAATCTAAGCCACATTTTCGTCATGCTGTATGATGGTTAAACTGATATAAAATTATTTTTGCTCAAAATTAAAAAGCAATAGAATATGGGCTCATACACACAGTTTATTTTACCTCACCTAGTGTACTGATTTATTATAGGCTTTTTACTATATGAAATAATACCAAAGTCTTGTGCACTCTCACAGTCCACATTATGAAAACTCGTAAAACAAACGAAAAATATTATAACAGCGAAATTCCTAATAGTAATTCCACTCATTTTTAAATTACAATAGCCTATTTCTCAATTTTAAAAAAGCGGTTGAGAAAGCGCATTTCTTCAGCAACCACAATCGCAAACAAAATAGTCAAGATCTCATGACAGAACACAGTGACAGACGGCTGAGTGACGCTTTCATTTAGATTGCTAAACTCCAGGTTGTTTGTCGGAGCTTTCAGATCATCACTGGCGGTGCTTGTGCAATGAGGAGCGAGCGCGTACGTATGTTTGCCAGATTGCTTAAAATGAGCAAAACACGAGGCAGGAAATGTATCCTTGTAACAACAAAGCTCTTATTCGGGATTTGAACTCTTGATATCTGGCAACCGCACACGTGAAAGCTTGCGTAGTAGACCTTATTGTCATCTTGACTTAATCATGGGAAAAAAAAGCTAGCAAACATTTTTCATCAGTTTTCGTTAATGAAAATAACACTACTTCCAAGCTTTATAATGGCGGTGAATGGCTGTTGAGATTTTAAAGTCCAATAAAGTGCATCCATCCATCCATCATAAAAAGTGCTCTTCGTGGCTCCGGGGGGCTAATAAAGGCCTTCTGAAGCAAATCGATGTGTTTGTGTAAGGAAATTACCCACATTTAAAACTTTATAAACTAATCGTGAACTTCCGCTAACGTTTTAGTTTTAAATATGGATATTTTTCTTAAAGGCATCGATTCACTTCAGAAGGCCTTTATTAAGCCCCTGGAGCCTGTGGAGCACTTTTTATGATGGATGGATGCACTTCATTGGACTTGAAAATCTCAACACCCATTCACTGTCATTATAAAGCTTGGAAGAGCCAGGACATGTTTTAATATAACTCTGACTGCATTCGTCTGAAAGAAGAAAGTCATATACACCTAGGATGGCTTGAGGGGGAGTGAATCATTGGGTAATTTTCATTTTTGGGTGTACTGCCCCTTTAACTTGTACGAATATGTGTGTGTTTGTACCGATGTCTGAACCAGCATGGCCCTCTGTTCTCTCATCAAGGTAATGATCTCTAGGGGATACACTGGCTTTTCCTTCTCCATCAGTGTCATGGCTGTCTCCATGGTGATCAACACACCCGTCCGCCCGATCCCAGCACTGCAGAAAAACATTCTCTTGGTAAAATGAGCATCTGATAACATCTATGCGTCTATGTGCTGGAAGTCCCCCTCACCTGCAGTGAACCATAAGAGGCACTGACTCCTCTCTCATACTTCTCATTGACTGGACAAAATCCAGGAAGTCTGAAGAATCTTCTGGTACCCCATGATCAGGCCAGGCAACATACTGCAAATGAGTGATCGAGCGCTGCTGTCCTGACTGTTTAAAAAAGAAAAAAGAGGAGGGTGAGGCTGAGTGCGAGAGAATACTTGAACGAGTACGTATAAAAGCAGACAAGTCTAAGCATGCCTGTGTTTTGCCGTATGCAGAAGGATATTTATCTGAAATATTCGTAGAATGAAAGCACTACATTTTTTATATTGCCTGTTACTTCAAAAAGTTGGAATACGCAAAGAACATTTTCACATCAGTTTATGCTTTTAAATCCCAAACTGTTCCTCAATTTTGACGATCAAGTCAGATGGTGCACAAGCTTTATAAATGAAGCCCCAGGTTCCTGTCAAGAGTCTTAAGTCTGTATTATCTAAACACAATGACATTCAAATTCCCTCTCAGCTCTATCATGATCTTATAAGTGGGTGCAAGAAGAAGTGGTGATCTTTAAGTGAGTCAGTCTGAAGGCCAAAGTGGAAAAAATAATTCATTTATTGTGACAAATCGGGCAGAAAGGAATAATTGGTTCGCAAGCTGTGTGGTACGAACACTCACACACTGGCATTTTTCCTGTACCCCCCAATCATCCCTTTCCTCTCTCCTTTTCTTTATTTTTTTCTCATCTGAGACACACACACACCCTATATGGACGACGAACGTGTGATGTAACCTCCGTCTGCTGTCCGTGCTGAGATTAACTCCCACCAACAGAGACAACAGATGGGTCTCCTTTCTCCAGCAATGATAGATTGTTTGTGAGTGTGTGAGCATGTACTGTATGTGCATGTACATGTATGCGCACGGTCGCGTGCTCTCGACCACAGCGGTACGTGACCCGTTTGCCATGTTTACCGTGGCGCACAAATGCTCCCACGCGTTGATGCTCTCTCACACACAACAAGCTTTCACATTAATATGCCTAAAGCCAAAATTCGGTTTTAAATGAAACATTAAACTCCAGCATGATGGGACTGACAGAGCATGAGTAATTACAAACATTTACATAAGAAACACAGAATTTTGCCAAAAATAAGACTAGAATTATAAACAGAGGGACCGAAATCCTGACCACGCATACAGCTGTGCATAAAACCTTTTTGAGATTTAAAGCCCCAATGAAATAACTAGACAAACACGGTTTTCTCTCTTATGTACTTCCTGTTAAAACAAGACGTTTCAGAAGGGCTTATCACCACTGTGGCTCAATTTGGAATATCATACTACTATTTCATTCTATAAAGATAAAGAAAAAGCAGAAATAGTAAGAATAGTATGCTGTTGCAAACTAAAATGTTCTATAAATCAAATCTTCTTACTATTCTCAAAACATCTTTACGTTTGGGTGCTTTCGTGTTCTGGTCTCCATAGGAATCCATGTTAAAAAAAAAAAAAATCTGAATTTAAACTTTCAATATAACTAAATATAAAAATATGCACAGGTTTAACTTTATATTATTGGCTCGGAAAATGATAATTTGACTAGAATCATCAAGACCAGAAATGTAAAACACCGGACCAGTTGGGCGAGACTTACGCATTCAGAAAAAGGGGGATAATTGAGAATGAATGGACGAAAGTCACGTGAGACAAGCAATGCCTCCATCGCGATATGACTAGATATGACTGGTTATGTTCGGCTGTGATTGGTTCATGTGATAAACCCCGCCTCTTGTGTTCATGTGCGTTCCACGCTCACGAATCAGTCTGAGTGAACAATATAATGGTGTTAATGGGAAGCCTAATTTTAAAAAATAAGTAAACAACTCACACATTTGGATATAACCACTTTATGTTAAAATAAGACTTAAAATGGCATGAAAACATGATTTGAGGGAGTTTTGTGAGTAATCAGTAGGGCCGCCCCCTAATAGTCGACTAACTGTTAGTCAGTCCAAGAGGCTTGGTCGACCAAAATTTTATTAGTCGCTTAGTCACAAAAAAAAATTTCCACACAAAGACAGATCGTTTAAGGACGGTCTGTGTGGTAATATAGTAGATCAGACAGGACATCCAAACACTCACCTATCATTCATTAACCTCAAATATAGCTTTTCATCTGAAATATGTAAGTAGTAGCAACTTTACATGGCAGCTCAATCTAACGTTAACCTAGAAAAATGTGCGCTATTCAAGTGTCTGTGCGGAGTGTGGAAGCTGAATAGTAGCGCGCTGTCGACATAATAGATTGAGGTGCCGGTGCGCTCACTTGCTCTTAAAATACTCCGTCATTTTTGGTCATACAGATAAAAGTAATACATCTTTTAAATCTGTAAAGACTCTACATTTATTTGTGTGCACTCACAATAACAACGATTTGCTGAGCTTTTGTAAAATAATTAAAGCAAACAGGATGCGCTTTCTGCCTTCTTTGTCTCTGTGAACTTTGAAAGTCTGTGTATACTTGTCTTACACACGTGAAAAAATATATGTATTGAGAGTGAAATGTCTACTTTAAAATAAACCAATTCAAATAGAAAAATACTCTAAGATTATGTAATCTGTATGAAACATGCATACAGGTGCGTCACTACTGCGGAGATGATGAGTCAGTGTTGCTGACTTCATCTCTTAAGCCGAAAACAAAGAAAGCACTAGTTTATCAATAAATTATTAAAACGTTAATGTAGTCTACTTGCTGTTTTTCCCCGACACATCCATAATTATTACATCTGCTGTGGCAAGCTTTTTTGTGTGCGCTTTAGCGCTTGCTATGTAGGCAATTAAAGGCTCATTATTATATGGTTTATTAATAAACGTGCGACTAATGCTTAAAACGAACGACTACTAGTCGACGAGAAAAATAGTCAAGGCCAGCCCTAGTAATCAGCTTGGTGAAATTTAAAGTAAATCTCCATGTCTTTGACCAATATTTACCAAGCTTTCATGAGTGATGATCCAAACAGTTTACAATAGTTAAAAGTTAACTATTAAAAACAATAGCTGAACATAAATTCACAAATAAAATATATTGTTTAAACTGTTACTGCCTTGAGTTATTATTTTGTAATAAATGTAAAATGATGAAATTCATACTTGGCTTTAATAAACAGAATACTGATTACATTGTTAATGTAAAAATATAAAAAAGAATTTATTTTCTTTTTCTGATAGTGTAAGTAATATTTATTTAACCAAGAAAATGTGACTGGGACATGAATTACTACTTTAATAATACTATTTTGACCAAATTGTTAAATAGCAGAAATAAGACTGCTATATAAAGAAATAGTAAGAGTAGTACACGTTTCTAAATTGGGCAATAGTGTAAGAATATTAAAATATGCTTATGGTCACAGCAATAGTAGTTGTTGAGCCGAATTTAGTCTATTGATATTAGGTGATCATGAAAAAGTTCCTCCTCCTATTCTATAGAGAGTATGTTTGGACAAAAATCTGTCTAGTGCATGATGAGTTATCAATGTTTTTACTATATATTTTATAAAGTGCAGTTTATATATGACCTAAAATAAGTCACAAGCTCACATTTTGATTGCTAGTGGTCTTTAACTATATATATCCAATGAGCGTTAAATGCTACTTGATCTGAGTGATTGCACAAGCTCGTTTGTTTGTACTGTTTAAAAGTATAATCGCTGTTACCTGAGTATTTGTGAGTGTTAGTTCTCGAGTAACGTATGCCAGGTTACACTCCTCTGAGTGACAGCACACCTGAAGACACCCATAATCCCTCACTTCAGGGGGATGCGGCCAGTATTGGTGGCACTTGGGCTGTGGAAATGGAAAAGAGATTACTGAGCACAGAAAAAAAAAAAAAAATACACACAATTGTGCTCCCTCTCTCCCTCCCTCACACAGAGTTTATTAAATCATCCCTTTGGAAAAGAATGCAGAGCGCTTGGTTACCAAGCAACAGTCAAGCTGAGCCGAAGACTACGGAACTCACAATAAGCTGTCCTTGGGGGACTGGAGGTGTGTGATGGGTGTTTGATGGGTATCGTCTGATTAGGTGTTGTGTGTGCTTGTTTTGTAAGAATTTCTCTGGTGTAAAAGTAAGTTCCTGTCTTGAGTATGTGTGTGTAGTGTTCACGTTTATTAATATTGCGGCACATTGTGTAACTCTGTAGCTGTTTTCATTTAATTTGCGTATGTATCGATGTACCCGTCCTCTCTCGGTCAGTGTGGTGAGCATGACGATGACACTGACATTCTGCTCCCACACGCTCCTCCAGAAGTGCGTACAGGTGTGCGGCAGTGGACCCTGAGCTGCTATGTACCGCAAAACACAGCCTGCTGGCTCAGTCTGACACACACATACACATTGCTGAGTCATTAATATGTCATCTCCAGCCATAAATTAAAACCATTCACAACTAGAATGAAATACTGAATAGGAACGAGGCAGACAGATAGTGATCCATACTTTCACATGACTTGCATTGATGTAATCATCCCCCTCTTCCTGCAGCACCACTCTGGTGATGTCATCTGAAAGAAAAGTATGAGCGAGCAGAGAATGAGGAAGAGGGATTTGCGGATTATGTTAAAACACCTCCTCAGACTAGTTTTAAAGAGTATTACGCCTCATTCCCCAATCGAAAGCTTATACACAAATGAATAAAATGATACTTTCGACCTTACCCCGTAATCTACTCCAGTGTGGTAGCTTAGTTCAATCTCATCATGGTCATCCACGAACCACTCTTTTGTCGTAAAATACAATTCTTTTAGAATTTTCAAATGTTCTGTTGAACTTTTAAATGTTCTTTCGAATTTTCAGCCTAACAAAACATCTAATGTTGTTTAAGTATAAGTGAAATATTACAGTCCTGGATGACCTGATTGATCAGTACAGTGTTGCAGCCATGCTAAAACACACCGTAGTGTAACAGCAATGATGCAAAGCATATGTTCACCTAGCTTACATTTATACATCATCTAAAGTGACCAACATTACATTTACACTTTATCAGATCATGAATTCCCTGGAATTTAAATCCATGACTTTGCCGTTGCTTGTGCCGTAATAGGTCAAGTACTGTATTTTCTAGCAGAAGGATGTCACTTAATGAAGTAGTGTGAAGTTTGTTGAATGTATGGATGGGTGTTGACATATTTCAGTTATTGATGTAGATACATTTGGACACACAGCTGAGATCAAAAGATTACATACACCTTGCAGAATCTGCAAAATGTTAATTATTTTACCAAATGCTTGTTATTTTTTATTTAGTATTGACCTGAATAAGATATTTCACATAAAAGATGTTTACACATAGTCCACAAGAGAAAATAATCGTTGAATTTATAAAAATGGCCCTGCTCAAAAGTTTACATACGCTTGATTCTTAATACTATGTTGTTACCTGAATGATCCACAGCTGTTTTTTTTTGTTTAGTGATAGTTGTTCATGAGTCCCTTGTTTGTCTTGAACAGTTAAACTGCCCGCTGTTCTTCAGAAAAATCCTTCAGCTCCCACAAATTATGTTTTTTCAGCGTTTTTCCAACAATGACTGTATGATTTTGAGATCCATCTTTTCGCACTGAGGAACTCATATGCAACTATTACAGAAGGTTCAAACGCTCACTGATGCATTAGGAGCTGGGGGGTGAAAACTTTTTGAATTTAAGGGTAAATTTAACTTCTTATGTCTTCTGGGAAACAAGTATCTTCTGTAGCTTCTAAAGGGCTATACTAAATGAAAAAAAAAAATATGATATTTAGGCAACATAAGAAAAAATATACACATCTTCATTTTGTTTATTTTTGTTAACTATTATTTTATCTAAATAAAAAGTAACATGCATTTTGTATGATCCCTCTTATTTTGGTAAAATAATTAACATTTTGCAGATTCAGCAAGGCGTATGTAAACTTTTGACCTCAACTGTATCCGGTACAGTCTATATAATTTTCCTTAAGGAAAAACTCTCAACTGATACTATAAACTGTACAAGAAACTCTTTCAGCTGGTACATTATTATAATATTGAAGTGTTAAAATTTCAAACTACTCAAAACTATTACATTCAATTGCTTTTTATTTTTAGACAAAATCAACTCAAATAATAATTGTTGTATACAAATGTTTAAATTGCATATTAGGCAGTTTATATATCAACTTTTCAATTATAGATTTATGTTTTTACTAGGGGTGGGCATGTACGGGATGTGACGCTGTCTCAAGTTAAAAGATTTTCGATTTTCTAACTACACCCGTCACGGCGCCGCAAAAAGATAAAAGGCATCTTTTCCATGTTATTCTGTGTTTTTTGTCCTAACTAGCCGTTGCAGCGACACGCAAAATTTCTATTTTTAGAAACAGTTTATATTTCTGCGACGTCGTGGCTGAAACAACATACAAACTATGACAATGATAATCTCAGGTACTGATTATGTGCTTTATTCAGTGTTAAAAGTGTCGTATAAGTGTTTAAATATCATTTTGCGTGACCTTTATAGACATGCTGAAAACAACAGAGAGTTTACCTCAGATCTTGAAAATAAACTAAAGCAAACCTACGTTAAAACTGTGAACTCAATGCGAACCAACAACCGGGGGTTGCCAGGTTTTCACAACAAAACCCACCCAATTGCTACTTAAAACTAGCCCAATCGTGTTTCGAGGGGGGTCTCCCATTAAAATTGCGTTCAGGGGGATAAAATACACATTATTTTTTGTCTGGGCATTTCAGGGGCTAAATATGACAATATTGGGGTCACTTCAACCCACGGACATCAAAAACAACCCGTGCCAACAGTGTAAAACTAGCCCAATTCCACAGGAAAAGCACAGACTTGGCAACACTGTCCATAACAAAGATAGTATAAGCTACTCAGTATTTACTTTTACTAATGTTAAAAAGGTTTAATATTTATCAATTCGATTATAAACTTGTTCATTTCATTAGGAGTGCAGTGCGGTTCTCGCTTCTGAATGGCTGTGATATTTGAGTGATTCTGTCGTGTCGTGTCTGGTGTGGACAGCCAAGGAGGAGGAGGCAGTCATAATGGCTGAGTCCAGATACCCTGAATTATATAACATTTCATCAAGCGATTATCACAAAAAAAGGAGCCTGGAGAAAAATATTTCTGTTATTGCATCACGGCTCAAAAACGAGTCTCGGGAAAAACCCCTTGTTCTGCAATGTGCTGTTTTTTTTAAACCATTCCTGAGTGCTGTGTCTTGAGCTTTTAGATGCAAAGACATGTTTTGTGTAAACAGCCCCTAAGTGTGATATATTATGAATGTAGGCATTACAGGCCACATTTAGCATGTGAAAATGTTTCAGGAAAAGCAATATAACTTACATGGTAATACATCTTTGTACCGATTCTTGTCCATATTGTCGGACTGTTTTGCGCAAGACATTGCCATGCCTTCTTTCTTCCTGTACAACTTCTGTGAGTAGCAAAACACACATACACATGCAATAATCAGCAATGCACACACATGCCAACTAAGACATGCTGTAAAATGCTCACATGCCCAAACCTCAAAGTGCAGAAGCAATGTGCCTGTGACCAACCCCCTCTCTAGGCGGGTCATGGACTCGTCTAGTGTTTCTCCAGAGGGCTGAATGGACAGTGAGGATATTTCACCCGGAAGGGTGAGACCCTCACCTAATTGTAGCGTGGGTTCAGCTCGCAAAGAGACACCTGTAAACAAACGTTGTTTGCGTTTTCTGATCGGATGTACCAACTAAATGCATCAGTGCTCAAACTAAACCAATGAATTCCCCTCAAATCACATTTGTACACGTGCACATCAACAAACATCGTACCTTTGCGGCGCACAAGCAAAGCAAGTTCCTTGCTGTGTGACTCTCGGCTTGCTTTGATAAACATGACCACCTGCTGATGTGTGTGTTCTGAAATGTCCCGCCCGTTTATCAACAGCACCTGATCGCCTTCCATCAATGGAGGCACACAGCGACCGGCCTGCAACACAGTCAATGTTTGTACAAATGCAAACAACAAGAACCCATTCATATTCAAAAGCAGCTTACCGGAGATGCGGGGTTAACATGAGAGATGGCCAGGGGCATCTTCTGATCCACGCCTCCCTAAAAATTAGCCAACAATTATTCTGATACATGGTCTCCCACACAAAACTCATCTGAATGCAATTTAAACAATGATGAATATGCAAACTATATCGTGGACCAACTCACTTTAACGTTGAAGCCAAACTTCCCATCTTGGTCTGGGCTGATCCTCACAAGCAGCAGATCTCCATCAGCTGTCACATTCTGCAGACAAATAACCACAAAAATTGACCTTTTGAGGTAGGAAGACGTTTAGAAAATGGAGGATTCTGAACTATAGCTACAAAAACAACAGAATACTTAAAGGAGAACTCCACTTCCAGAACAACAATTTACAAATAATTTACTCACCCCTTTGTCATCCAAGATGTTCATGTCTTTCTGTCTTCAGTCGTGA
>JAHKKF010534981.1:0-12128 GCA_019740295.1 Labeo calbasu | reverse complement strand
GGTTCCATATGGATTGGCCTCAGCCCCAAGCTGCTTTCAGAGGATGATGTCTGAAATCCTTAAAGGTCAGTCTGGAGCTCATTGTTACTTGGATGACATCATGGTCGCACAAGCAACACTCAAGGAACATGATAAAAATCTGCAAGCTGTGCTGCACCGAGCTGATGAAGCAGGCCTCAAACTGAATATGGCAAAGTGTTACTTCAGAAAAACAGAACTGTCATTCTTGGGTCACACCCTGTCTGAGAAGGGATTACTGCCTGATGCTTCTTATGTCTCTGCGGTGTCCGATGCACCACTTCCTGTTGATGAGGTTAGTCTTCGTTCATTTCTGGGGCTCACATTTTGATATTCTAAATTCATACCCAATTTACGCTACAGTGGTGGAGCCACTGCGTATGCTTTTACGAGGCTCTACTCCATTAATTTGGTCACCTGAGGCTCAGGAGAGCTTTGAGACTGTTAAGGGACTGATTGTGAATAGTGCTGCCCTGGCGCTGTTCAGTCCAGAACTACCTACTATAGTGACCACAGATGCCTCAGATTATGGAATAGGAGGTGTTCTTACCCAGATACATAGAGACAACACAGAGAGAACAGTGGCTTTTGCTTCGTGTACCCTTACCGCAGCAGAACGGAAGTACTCCACGGTAGAAAAAGAGGCACTAGGATGTGTTTGGGCCACAGAGAGGTGGAGGACCTACTTGTGGGGACGACACTTCACACTACAGACAGATCACAACCCGCTGACCACCCTTCTGTCATCCAAGGGTCAAGGCAGAGCAGGTATAAGTATAGCAAGATGATATTCCTATGATATTCAATACAAGCCAGGGCATGAGAACGTGAACATTTATCTCGCTTACCACTTCCTAGTACTGAACCTAGTCTGGAACATGATTTGGAAGTCGTGGCCCTCAGTTCTACGCTTACAGCAGTAACCAGCTCTGAGTTCAAAGAGGCGTGTGATTCTTGTTCTATCCAAGCTGAGCTACGCGGATTGCTTGCCTCAAAATGGCCAAAGTGTGCTAAAACACTGGATCATGAGTTGTTATAAAAAAAAAAACATAGTAACTTGTATCTTAACTGTTAACAGTTTGCACTGAGACCATGTCCCTATAGACCAATTATCTGTTTGTAAACATTCAGGATGCGTGCGCAGCATGGTTGCAGAAAACCCGGGAGAGATAGCCTTTACGGCTAGAGAATTACACGGATAGGGTACAAAATACTTAGATTTAAAAAGAGTATGGATTATATTAATTAGATGTGATTTTCAAAATGTTATTGGCATATTACAAGAGCTTATCACCCAGCAATAAGCACTGTTATTCAACGAAATTGACATGGGATAATCTTACAGATCCAAAACAGAGAAGACGTTTTTTCTGTGGGCGGTTCAAGTGGCAGTCTATGGAACCATGGAATAGAAGAATAAAAAAAAGATAATTTGATTTTATATTTTAAAATTCTGACATTATTTTCGCTATTCCGAGATTTTATCCCACAACTCTAGAGGAAAAACAAATCGTCATTCTCTTTTTTCCCCTCGGCTCAGAGTTTATATCCCACACTTCTGGCTTTTCTCCCCCTCAGAATTTACAAACTCACTAGTTTTGTTAAAATCGAGTTATAAAGTCCGAATTAGGAGATATAAACTTGCGTTTGTGAGGAAAAAAAAAATTGGAATTGTGAGAGAAAATAATAAAAAAAAGTTATGTAAAAATGTTAATAGTAAAAGGTTTAAATAATATTTCATGCTATAACTATAGGGGTAATACAGTACATCCCCTATGGACAGCATATGTGAATGTAGACCTATTTTTTTAAATCAAATGTATGCTCTAAAAGTAGAGGGATATGTGGTGTTCTGAGTAAGCCTCTAGAGGGAGCTCTTATATGCGTGTTAAGGATGAGAGAAAGAGGGAGGAGATCAGAGTTCCAGACAATGAGTGTCTTTGCTTTTATTATACAGACACTCAACCAAAACTTGATCTGAAAAACAAAGAGCCGTATGTAAAGAAGAAGCGTGGAGGTGATCAGGCATGGAGCAGGCTTTATCTCCACTATATCTTCAGGGTGGTAATACTGGAGGTCCATATGCAGTCCATCCCGGGAGCATCCAGCTCCATCCCAAGGTCCAGAATCAAGGCAACCAGCCTGTGGTCATCATTCAACCCTCTCCGAACATGAGGCACCATCCACCAGCTAAACCTGTGCCGGATTACACGGGTTACTCCATATTTACCACGCTGTGCTGCTGCCTCTGTCTGGGATTATGCGCTCTTTATTACTCTAGAGCTGTAAGTTGTCATTTATTTAGCTTTGATTGTATTTTTCCTGTAGTTTTAACAGTAAGGTTTTCAAATTAGATTAACACATTCAATTGTTTGCGGTCAGTAAAACTGTTCAATGTTTTTGAAAGAAGTTTCTTATGCACACTAAGACTGCATTTATTTGAGTAAAAATGAAGTAACAGCAGAAATATTGTGAAATATTCTTACCGTTTATGGTAAGTTTTAAGATTTAATTTATTCCTGTAAAGAAAAGCTGAGTTTTCTGTTTCATTACTCTTCAGTGTCACATAAACCTTCAGAAATCATTATAATATGCTGATTTACTGCTCAAGAAACATTTCACAATTAATAAATATACTGTGTATATATACACACATATACTGTATAAACATTATTACAGTGTTTTTATTTTGAGAGGTATGCATAATTATTGTCTGAATATAGCTTTTTTTAAAAATGCAATACGCAGCCGTGGCCTCATGGTTAGGGAGTTGGGCTTATTGTTGTATATATATATATTACTTTCTTTTTAGGGATTTTTTTCTCTTTGGTTTATAAAGTTATATTTATAAAGTTTTTTTAAGCAACTGTCCTCAAAATAACTAATTTTATTGTTTACACATACTATTAAAATAAATAATAAAATGAATGTTATGTCATAGGCCACATTTTTAATTTTGACCCTTTCAGAGAACTTGACCTGTTGATTATTATTAGGGTACAACAACGGGGCTAAAGGTGCCCCGGGGTAAAAGGCGCCTTTGATAGTATTTTCCTCTAAATCACAAGATGGCAGGAAAACGTGGCTTCAAGAATATGTAAAAAATGATGGTATTTGGGGTAAAAAGCGCTCCTGCTGTTGGAGCTAAAAGGCACAATAATTAACATAATAATTAACAGAAGTCTGACTTTTCCAATTGTTGACATGTTAGATTCAGATGGTAAATGTCATATATTATGTTGGGTGTCCATCTTCAGAGATAATCACCATGTTTAGAATGAAACCATAATATTTAAAAACATGCTATTAATTATATGATATAATAAAATATCATTTATTTTTACTACTTTAAATCTATATTAAATTATAATGGGATCTCCTTCAATGCTTTCAAAATTTTTACATTTTAAAATGATTTTGTTTCTGTATTTTAAAATATGTTTTATAGTGTATTTATTGAACAAAAAATAATGGTTTTATTTATCAAAATAAGCAGAAAATAGTACAAACTTGGGTAAAGTGATTGTTCTGAACAAGTATTTACTTATACAGTATTTAAAAAAAAAACAACAACATTATTTTAGCTAAAGTATTTGTATCAATACTGTGTGTCTTTTACCCCGTGTGTGGTGTCAAAGGCCCCCCTTTCCACTTCATACATTTATGAGATTTTTTAAACAAAATAAGCAACTTGTGTTATTTATTTTCACACAAAATCTGTTGCTCCTTAAATCAATACAAACGTCTCAGGTTACGTATGTAACCATGGTTCCCGAGGGAACGAGACGCTGCATCGAAACGCTATGGTAACTCCTCCAGTGTGACCATGCTCTGAAACATGTGTGCATACAGTCCAATGGAGAAGCGAGACGTCACAGGCAGGGTGATGTAGAGACCAGGAAGCTTAAAAGCACGTGCGGTGTGTGCAGCCGGCAGCTGCTGAATAGATAAGCAAGCGCTGCAGGGATGCCGGAAGAATGGCCCGAGATGCAGCGTCTCGTTCCCTTGGGGAACCATGATTACATACGTAACCTGAGACGTTCCCCTTCAGGAACTCGAGCTGCGTCGAAACACTATGGGAACGAGATGCCCACGCCACCAGACTTCAAATCCCTGCCTAGTGTGGAAGAGCACAGCTAGAGCGAGAGAAAAAGAGCCAGGAGTGGCACAAGTCCAGGTAAGAACCTTAAAGTCAAAGGGGTGGACATTCCGCAGCATTCAGAAGCCAACTTCAGAGAAGAGAGCCTTGACCCCCAGGAAGGGAGGGGAGGGGAATCAGAGGACTCAAGGCTATGGAATAGCATCCCGACCACACTTAGCAAAGCTACACCTGGTCAGAGGCCTCAGCCTCATCGCACCGTTGAGGAAACGTGTAACGAGGGGGTTCCTACCCACTGAGGAGCTGCCCAGAGGGGCATGGTAGGCCGAAATAGCCACCATGTAGACCTTCAGGGTGGAGTGGGCAAACCCTGTGGAGAACCGATCCTGCAGAAACCCCAGCACTGTACCAACTGGGCAGTTAACTGAGTCCTGCTGGCAGTCTCCACACCATGGAGTGAAAAGTTTCCACTAAAGGGGGTACAGTTTCCTCGTGGAGGGAGCTCTGGATTGGAGGATGGTCTCAACAACCTCAGTTGAGAGACCGGAAGCTATGAGGTGTGCCCCCTCAGGGGTGACACACACAACTTCCACAACTCCGGGCGAGGGGAAAAATGGCGCACTCTCTCCAGA
The DNA here is from genome assembly GCA_019740295.1 of Labeo calbasu. Taxonomy (NCBI): domain Eukaryota; kingdom Metazoa; phylum Chordata; class Actinopteri; order Cypriniformes; family Cyprinidae; genus Labeo; species Labeo calbasu. The sequence goes on along the minus strand of JAHKKF010534981.1, from coordinate 7,379 downwards.
ACTCCTGGGAGCACAGGGAAGCCTCGGCCACATCTGTACCATGGCATCCAGCCCCAGTGGAGCTGGATGAGTCAGAGAGTACCAGAGGGGACATTGCGATGTCTCGCGAGTCGGAAAGAGGTCCACCTGAGCCTGGCCAAACACTCTCCAAATCTGCTTCACCACCTCTGGGTGAAACATCCATTCCCCGGGCCTCGGCCCCTGCCTCGACAGGATGTCTGCTCAGAAGTTGAGATGCCCAGGAATATGAACTGCACTCAGCAAGAGACGTTTGTACTGGGACCACACAAGTATCTGGTGCGCCAGCTTGTACAAGGGGCGCGAACGCAGACCTCCCTGGTGGTTGATGTAGCAGACCACCGCTGTGCTGTCGGTGCGCACCAGCACATGGCAGTCTCTTAGGTCTGGGAGGAAGTGTTTCAGAGCCTGAAACATGGCCAGCATCTCCAGGCAGTTGATGTGCCAAGTGAGACGGCGGTCGCTCCACAGACCATGGACAGGGTGGCCGTCCATGACCGCTCCCCAACCGGAGAGGGACGCATCCGTCGCTAGCGTTATGCGGCAACAAGGAGCTCCCAACACCGGGCCCTGAGACAGGAACCAAGGCTTCCTCCACATGTCCAAGGCACGTAGGTATCACCATGTGTGAAACGGGTTTCCCCTCGGGAAGAACTGGTTGGTCCTGAGCCACCACTGTAGGGGTCTCATGTACAGCAGGCCAAGAGGTATTACGTTGGACACAGCTGCCATGAGACCCAGCAGTTGTTGAAACTGCTGTACAGTGAGTGACCGGCCTTTTCTCATTCTCGCGACAGCAGTGAGGATTGACTCAATCCAAGCAGGTGACAGACGTGCCTGCATCAYGGTCAAATCCCACACCACGCCCAGATAAGTGGTTCTCTGTAATGGAGAAAGCACACTTTTCTTGGCGTTCAGTCTCAACCCCAACACTTTCATATGAGCGAGAACGACATCTTGATGTTGAACCCCCAAAGCTCTGAAACGATCTATTATCAACAATTGTTGATATAGATCAGTATGCGGGTGCCCTGGAGTCCAGAGGAGCCAGAGCAGCATCCACACACTTGGTGAAAGTGCGGGGTGAGAGTGCAAGGCCGGACAGAAGAACCCGACACTGGTACGCTTCGCCCCCAAAGCAAACCTCAGGAACTTCCTGTGTTGAAGGATGGATATGTGGAGGTATGCATTCTTCAGATCTGAACGCAACCTCCCCATCCTTCTTTGGAACAATAAAGTACCGGCTGTAGAACCCGGACTCCCTGTCGTGAGGAGGGACCACCTCGATGGCCTTCCTTAAGAGAGTGTCTACTTCCTGTTCCATTACCAGACCCTGCTCGGGGTCCACCAGAGTGGGAAGACCCCGTTGAAAGGTGGTGGCGGAGCGCCAAATTGAATGCAATAGCCTCGCTCTACAGTGCGCAGGACCCAAGCAGATACATTTAGCAGTAGTTTCCACGCTGCCAAATAATCTACTAAGGGAACCAGTCTCTCGAAACTGGCCTCTGGTGTTGTTTGAGCTGCTGTAGAGACCCCCGCAGGGGTGGCGGGCTCCGCTACGTTTCCAGGCGGAAGACTGAGGTGTGAACCCCTTGGTCTTGAGACACCACTGCAGGAGTCTCATGTACAGCAGGCCAAAAGGTATCACGTTGGACGCAGCTGCCATCAGACCCAGCAGTTATTGAAACTGCTTCACAGTGAGTGCCTACTTTCACTCTCTTAACTGCCACGAGGATGACTCGATCCGATTAGGAGAAAGACATGCCTGCATCGTCGTCGATCCCACACCACAAGTAAGTGGTTCTCTGTAATGGAGAAAGCACACTTTTCTCTGCATTCAGTCGCAACCCCAGTTCTTTCATATCTCGATGCCGAACCACCCCCTCAAGGGCGGACTGTACATGCTCAGCTCCCGAACAAACCACACATAAATCGCTTGTATCCCCGTCCCTGTTTATTTATTATTTAGAAGCGAGGACAGGTAGAAACGAGCGATCTAATATGCAGTCAGCTCATATGCGGACATGTGCTTGATGAGAGAGAGAGCGCTAAGGAGAAATCTAAGGAGAAAAGCAGAGAGAGGGCAGACCAATTTCTAACCCGTTCACAGATCTATGCTGAGATCCCCACGGCCGCAGTCGCTGCTGTACCTCGGCAAAGCGGGACCTGAGCCGCGGGGAAGCTCACGAAGGCTCCCTCCTCGAAGAGAGCCCTCAGGGAGCGAAGTGTGCGCAGCGAGAGTGCGGGCAGTCAGCTCCCTCAAGAACTGACGCAGCCCGCTTCGCCGCAAGCTCTTATTCAAAGGGGGAAGGACCGCAGCGTGGGCTTCCGACCCAGAGAGAGAGCGCTAGATCTAGGGAGAAAGGCAGAGAGAGGGCGGACCCGTCTCTAACCCGCCCGTAGATCTATATGCGATCCCCACGATCACAGCCGCCGCCCTGCCTCGGCAGAAGCGGGAGCTAAGCTGCGTCGAACGCAAACGCGGGCAGTCAGCTCCCTCGAGAACCGCACATGGTCTCTACGTCACCCCCCCATGACGTCTCGCTTCTCCATTGGACTGTATGCACACGTGTTTCATAGCGTGGTCACACTGGAGGCGTTCCCATAGCGTTTTGACGCAGCTCGAGTTCCTGAAGGGGAATGCATGTATTTTTCTTCAATCATACACTTTGGGCACAGTGAAAAGCGCATTTTTTCTTAGGGGGTGCCTTTAGCCCTCTTGTACCCTACTTATTGTGGAAAAAAAAATGTAGGTTAAATGCGTGCAAGCAGGTACTTCAGTTCCAGTGAAATTCAGACACAATGTTTAATGTTTCTTGTAAGCGCATCAGGTCAGGTGCATGCTTTTGGAAAGTCCTCCAGTGCAGCGTGGAAAACCACAATGCAGAAGGTGCTTTGTGTGGTTGAGCTTATTGGCACACCAGGCACACTAGATGACATTTGTGATTTTACTTTTGCTTTCACAGACTCGCACTGCTGACACTGCTGGACAGAGGAGAAAAGCAGCATGTAACTCTCAAATTGCACTTATCCTGAACCATGTCGCCCTTCTTGTGGGCCTCATGTTTCTTGGAGTATATCTCCTCCAAAATTTTTACTTTTCAGATGAAATATATAATCCATAGTTATCCTTTCAAAGTTACACCTCATCTACTTTATAGGCAAATTTGGTATTGTACTCTCACATGCAAAGTTTTCATCATTTTTTGTTCTGTTTGTAGATCTGGATAGTTTCATCCTTGCATGTTGTATAAACATTGTACTTATGTTTATATATACAACACCGTAATTTGCATTTAAAAAATGGAAAGGAATGTTTCAATTGACAAGTTAAATGTTGTATTACTTGTTAAATGTTGCATTTACTGAAATTAAATGCTTAAGTATCCAAAATTAATGCTTGACCAGAGATTTTGTGAAAAATAAATTATGTAAATGGGAACTTTATAGCACTAATGGAGTTTTGTCCTATATTTGTTCTTTTGTCCATGTAAAAGCAAAATATGCAAAGATTTACAGATATAGATAAATATATATTTAAACATTTATAATTTGCAATTCTCAAGGTTAAGGTGAGACTGTTCTCTCAAGCCCTTAACCTTGTACTCTCCAATTTGTATCTGAAGTGGCATTTAGATGTATTTACACAGACTGTTTAATGCAGCTCAGATGTAATAAATGCATTTATGCTCCAATTACAATTAATTATTAGATTGTAATTGGAGATGATGCTAATGTTTTAAATATAAAAGTTTGAATATGGAAACAAAATGAAAATGAATTTATGATTCATTCATTTCGCATGAGGTTGGTAGAAACTATGGCGGCGTCCGAAAGCTCTAAAATACTGCCTTCAGAGGCAGCATTCCAAGGTAGGAAGGCAGCAAGGCACGTCTGAATTCAAATTCTGCTCACTTCCTGTCTCCGGAAGTACCTTCTTCTAATCGAATTTTGAAGGCAGCATAGATGTATCCTTCGCTGCCTTCGATTTCCCACAATCTTGTGCATGTGCGTCATATAGGTTATATAAATATAGATATTATGGTGAAATTAGATTTGTTACTTTATATGATAGATGAGATCTTGACCGTGATAAACTTTATGAATTGTAATAGTGTAAAACGCATAATATTGTTTGTAATACTAGTATTTAATAAAACATGTTAAAAGGGTTCAAATGAGTAGTAAATAAGAATAATATTTACAATATACTACCAATAATAACTAAACAGCCTCTAATAACAATTACCTGTTCCGCAATATTATTTGCATCAGTGCTTTTATTTTTTTAACCAAAAAGTGGCTGCCATTCTCAATTGTCTTCTCCGATGCACAGACTTTCTGTGGGTAATGACATTGAGGTCTTTATGTATTATTAAAGCATTTATGCATAACTGTAAAAGATTGTTTTTCTCCAAAATCTAAAACTTAACCATTAGGTAACCAAGCAACGGCGTCACTTTCTGCTGCCTCTAAAGTCTGTCCGAAACTGTTCCCGGAGTTGCATTCGCAGCCTTTGAAGTCATTGCCTGATAAGGGAGCGAGGCAGCAAGTCAGCTGACTAGGCTTTCGGACGCAGCCTGTGTAACCTCAGAATGAGTAGTTCTGAAAAACAAGTGGTAGACAGTACTTACTTTCAGAGCCAACATCTCCAGAAATCAACAAGCAGAGACAGAAAGCCATCCTTCATCCACAGTACTGTCACAGTTGGGAGAGGCAGAGACGAGGTAAGTTTCATAAACAAGGTAAGACCTTAAATATAACTGAACACAAACACAGTTGGTGTTATGATTTAAAATATAATTTTCAATGATGTGCTAAATTCATAAATCCAAATGTAAGAACAAACAAATGTTTACAGTATTGTTTTGGTCTTAAAAAAACATTTATTTTGTTTGACATACAGCCCTTAAATGGATTCTCCATCAGGTTGATTTCACTTCATACCTATGAAAGATATGAAGTTGACTAGCAAACAGGTGAGAGGCTACAGCTTGAGCTGAATATGTGGTCACACAAATGTGACCCTGGACCACAAAACCAGTCATAAGGGTCAATTTTTTAAAATTAAGATGTATTCATTATCTGAACACTGAATAAATAAGCTTCCCATTGATGTATGGTTTATTAGGATAGGACAATACTTGGCTGAGATACAACTACTTGAAAATCTGAAAAAATTGAGAAATCTACGGTGGCCGAGAGAGCTCAACACACTGAAAACACATGCAAACAGAAAAAAGGACAACAAATTAAGAAAACATCTCCATCAGTTTAACAACACAGGTGCTGCAAATTCTCACAACGCAAACACAAATACGGAAACGCACTGCAAATTCTCACAACACAACCAAACACACAAACGCGCTGCAATCACACAAACGAAGTCCAAATGAAGTTCTTAGCAATTCATATTACTAATCAAAAAAAAAAAAGTTCTTAAATATTTATGTTAGGAAGTTTACAAAATATTTTAATGGAACATGACCTTTACTTATAATCCTAATGATTTTTGGCATAAAAGAAAAATCGATCATTTTAACCCATACAATGAATTTTTGTCTACTGCTACAAATATGTCACTCCAGCTGCAATGGGGAACTACTCATCACTTCTGTCAAGCCCTGGTAGACTCGGGAGCTGAAGGTAACTTCATGGACATTCAGTTTGCCTCTCAACTTCATCTTCCAGTTGTTCCTCTTGCTCATCCCATCTCTGTTAATACCTTAAACGGTCAAGCGCTACCTACCATCACTCACACTACTGACTTTCTCACCCTTATCACGGCCGGTAATCATACCTAGGAGACAGTTCCTGCTCATCTCCTCACCTCTTGCTCCGGTGGTCTTGGATCATCCTTGGCTGGTCCACCATGGCCCTTATATCAACTGGCTATCTGGCACTGTGTTCGTTGTTGTGCTGCTTATTTTGTAAAAAAAAACAAAACATGGCTACTACACCTTTACTATAATAAAACCATGGTTAAATTTCGTAAGCGTGGGGCCCTGTGGTCGAGGGGGAGCATGATTTCTACCGAGGGGGATCCTCCTCTGGAACAAGATGTCTATTATTATTTAGGTTTGTTTATATAATTTTATTTATATATATCCTTTATGTCATCGTTAATAATCCTATAGTTTTATAGTTATAGATTTATTTCATATCATGTACCAAAATGAATGTGCTAAATCATGTTACATAGTTTCATCAATACGTGGCGACAAGAAAGCATATTTTGTGTATTGTAGGCGAGTCATTAAATCTTTCTCAACAGATTTGTTCAAATACTGTGATTTATTTGACAAAACTTTCCTTGCATCCCAATGTGCATACTATCCACCCTATCTGCCCTAAAAAGTATTGAAAATTACGAGTATCACATAGAATTTAGGATGGATAGTATACACATTGGGATGCAGGCTTTGTCTATAATAGTGAATCAATGAATTATTCAACAATTTCACAGAATCATTAACAGAATCATTTAACCAATTTAACTAAATCATTAAGAAACTAACAACACTAGTCTACTGTGTGTCGCAGCAATTTCTGTTATGGGTTTGTTTAGAACTATTTAACTCTTTTTATTTATTTTAGCTTATTAAAATGTAAGTTACGCACTATTAACTCTTTGAATCATTCAGACAATTCCACAGAATCATGAAGAAACAAAACACCACTACTGTGTCTTGCAGCATTTCTGTTTTGATTTGTTTAGAACTGTTTATATATTTTTATTTATTTTAATTGTCTAAAATTTAAGTTATTATTGAACTGACAGTTAATGCAGGCTTGGACACATATTTTAAACTATCAAGCACTGTTGAAAAAAAAAATCTGTGGAATCCATGGAAAGCACACATTGGATTTTCCTAATTTATTTACATAGTTTGTTGAGCTGGCAATATTCACACGTTCTGATATACGGCCTTAACTTTTGCTTGTGTGCTTATATTCATGGTTTTCCCTTTACATTTTGAGGTTACATGTCAACTTTCTGATACCAGACAGATAACTTGGCTTTTAGCTTGAAAAAGCTAAATTAGGATTTATAACACAAAGAAATAAGTAATACAAAATTTAATATTATAAGCTTTAAGACATCAAGCCCACATTTTTTTTTTTTTTACCTACAATGATCAAATATTTAATGCAAAAGCAAAAACTATGATAGGAAAAAATATAATAATAAGAGGGGATCTGCAAGGAGGAATGGCAGAGGATCCCCAAATCCAGGTGTGAAAAACTTGTTGCATCTTTCCCATCTTTCATGGCTGTATTAGATCAAAAGGGTGCTTCTACTAAATACTGAGCAAAGGGTCTGAATACTTAGGACCATGTGATATTTCAGTTTTTCTTTT
>JAHKKF010534980.1:0-24929 GCA_019740295.1 Labeo calbasu | reverse complement strand
AAAATCCTTCAGGTCCCACAAATTCTTTGGTTTTTCAGCATTTTTGTGTATTTGAACCCTTTCCAACAATGACTGTATGATTTTAAGATCCATCTTTTTACACAGAACAACTGAGGGACTCATGCAACTATTACAGTAGGGTTCAAACGCTAACTGATGCTCCAGAAGGAGTGTTTCCTTTTGAAGCATCAGTGAGTGTTTGAACCTTCTGTAGTAGTTGCATATGAGTCCCTCAGTTGCCCTCAGTGTGAAAAGATGGATCTCAAAATCATAGTCATAATGCTGAAAATCCAAAGAATTTGTGGGACCTGAAGGATTTTTCTGAAGAAGAGCAGACAGTTTAACTGTTCAAAACAAACAAGGGATTCATGAACAACTATCACTAAATAAAAAAACACAGCTGTGGATCATTCAGGTAACAACACAGTATTAAGAATAAAGCGTATGTAAACTTTTGAACGGGGTCATTTTTATAAATTCAACTATTATTTTCTCTTGTGGACAATGTAAATGTCTTTTGTGTGAAGTATCTTATTCAGTTCTGTACTAAATAAAAAATAACATTGTATTGCATTTTGTATGATCCCTCTTACTTTGGTAAAATAATTAACATCTGCAGATTCTGCAAGGCACTTTAAAAAATATATAGTTAGTTATAAACTCTCTTAAACAAATTCTTTTTCTGACTTTTCATTTCTTGTTTCTGTTTATTTCATCTTTCTTGTGTGTTCCTCAGGCACAGATATCCCTCCTCATGCATCAGTAGTGTATCACATTCTCCTGGAAGACCTCCACAACTCTAAAGATGACATTATTGTGGAGGTTGTGGAAGCACCTGAACCATGTACACGCAAGACTATTGCAGGCGACTACATTCGCTATCACTACAATGCTTCCTTCCTCAATGGCATAACGTTTGACTCCAGGTTTTACCCATTTTTTTGCTTGTTTGTTGTTGTTTTGGGTTGCTGGAGATGTTGCTGAGATGTAATGTATTATATTACCTCTAATGTCACAGCTATCAGCACAACCAGACGTACAACACGTACATTGGATTGGGCTACATGATCGCTGGCATAGATAAAGGCTTGCAGGGTGTGTGTACAGGAGAGAGGAGAAGAATCATCTTGCCACCTCACCTTGCATACGGCCAGCAGGGGGCAGGTTAGATTATTTTAAGGCATTCTTATTGACTAATTTAAAAAAAAAAATTTCACTTTGGTTATACAATATTAGTAGCATGAAAACATAAGGGTTATTTAAACTGGGAATAAATTATACACAAAAAGCAAACAAACAAGACTAGCATTAGTTATTAACTCTCACATAAACTGTTGTTTATGATGAGGGAATTTGTGAAAGTGCAGATTCAGTGCAATACAACAATAAAATATATGTAATAAATAAATACACAGACGCACACACACACACACACACACATATATATATATATATATATATATATATATATATATACATACATACATACACTTTAGAATCTACCAAATGTTAACTGTTTTACCAAAATAAGAGGGATTATACAAAATGCATTCTATTTTTACTTAGTACTGACCTTAATAAGATATTTCACACAAAAGACATTTACATATAGTCCTCAAAAGGAAATAAAAGTTGAATTTATAAAATGACCTAGTTCAAAAGTTTACATACACTTGATTCTTAATACTGTGTGGTTACTTGAATGAGCCACTGTTTTTTTTTTAGTTTAGTGATAGTTGTTCATGATTCTTTTATGTGAAATATCTTAGTCAGTTCAGTACTAAATAAAAAATAACATGCATTTTGTATGATCCCTTTTATTTTGGTAAAATAATCAACATTTTGCAGATTTTGCAAAGTGTATGTAAACTTTTGAACTCAACTGTATACAGTATATCGCTATGTTGAAATGATTTGACCCACAATGTTTCATTGAAGGTTGGAGAGAATGCTCACACTCACTGGCTGCCACTTCTGTAGATACGCTAATAGTATAAAATTGTTTGGTTATACAAAGAGTAAAAAATTAGTTTATGTAACACATTTATTACTGTGTAATAACACATATATAGACATATAATAGGCAATGATGATGGGAAAAGGCCAACTGACATAGTTAGCCAGGATGCTGGGGTCACTAGAACCCACAAAGACCACAGGGTAGTGACAAAGCTCAGCCCTGATTTTCAATGGGAGAAGAGTCAAGAGTTACAGAGTGATAGATAGCTGCTGTTAATTGCCATTTAAATTCAAAATGTGACTTTCCGGTAAGTGTAGCTCTGTTTTGGCCAGGTAAGGACATTCCAGGTTCGGCCGTGTTGGTCTTCGACATCCATATAATAGACTTCCACAACGTCAAAGATCCTGTGCAGGTGGAGATCACGCACAGACCTGAGGCGTGTAATGAAACCAGTGAGGTGAATGACTACATTCAGTACCACTACAACTGCTCACTGCTGGATGGCACGCTGCTCTTTACATCGTGAGTTTCCACAATCTAATGTCTTCAGTATTTATTAAATTATTAAAGTATTTAAAATTAGGTGAATTGATACAAATACGACTTGCTACTGGTTTTATGCTTTAGCTAACAGTTGTTGATCTCTGATCATTGTAGGAAGGACTATGAGACCCCACAGGATGTGGTGGTTGGAGGGGGTAAAATAATTGACGGCCTGGACGAGGCTCTTAGGGACATGTGTGTAGGAGAGAGACGGACGGTCGTAGTGCCACCACACCTTGGACATGGAGAGAAAGGAGGTGTGTCTTATTTCATGTGTCTGTGTGTTGTACTCTATAACAGCGGTTCTCAAACTTTTTACAGTGGCGTACCCCCTGGGGCATTTACCATTCTTCTGAGTACCCCCAGTTAGACCGCAGTTACACATTTACCATTAAGTCTTAATGGAAAATGTGTAACTGCGGTCTAAGTGGGGGTACTCAGAAGAATGATAAATGCCCCAGGGGTACGCCACTGTAAAAAGTTTGAGAACCACTGCATTAAGGGATATTTTGCCCCTTAAACCCGTAAATTGATTTACAGGTGCATTTTTTACCTGTATGAGGCAAAGTTTTTCTAGACTTATTAATTGTACGTTATCTTTTATGTCATATTCTTCACATTCTTTTAAGTGTATTATTAATATACTAAAGAAAGCAATAAATGATGGCAAAATTAAATGATACTTGTAAATTTAAACTAAAATTGCCAGTAGGTTGTAATGATGAGAGAGGCATCACGTCTTTCATTCATTCATTCAGTAAGGAAGCGGCTGTAGTTATGAATGCGTAATTAACTGACTCCCTGAATCGTTAAAGCTGCAGATTCCTTCACTAACCAAACTCAATGTTTCTTAGAGACGCACACCAGTTCTGTTGCGGACTTCATTGGATCTATTGTTTTGTTGTAAAATATAACAAACAATATTGACAATATTGTGTTTAAAATGTAGGCTACATTTAAAATGTAAAATGTTCACTTAATATTACCTTTTTGTTGAACTGTTATATAAAATCAACATTTGCAATTGTTTGGATAGTCAGAGAAAATTGCGTTCTTGTTCGTATTTTAAACATGAAAAACAATAACTTGCACAGGGCATGTTTCTGGATCAAAGAGTTTCTTAAATCAATCTCTGTTTACAATCTGTGTCAATATTTGTTCTGCAAGCTATTACGTTCTACAAATTTACTTTAAAGATACAATGAACAGAAGTGTGATTTGCTAAAGCAGCATACTTTGTGGGCATCCTATCATACGCACACTGCTGGTGTGGATGCAGTCAGTTTTGACTGCGAAAGATGAGGTACTTTGATATCATTTGACAGTTTACGACACTCCAATTTTCCTGTTTTATACTAAAACCGGTACTTTGCTTGTTAGAAATACATGCTCTGTTTTAATGTTACTTTAAATTGGGGTAGAATTAAACGAATGGCAAAGCTTAGCATTTTGTTCACGTACCCCCTCCGTCACATCACGTACCCCCAGGGGTACGCATACCCCAGTTTGAGAACCACTGCCTTATAAGGATGTAAACCAGTGCTGACCAACTACCTGTGCAAATAGGTACAGTGTCACTGTGACATTAGCTCAAGCCACATATACAGTGACATTTAAACATTGTAAAAGCTGGTACTGACTGATCGCCTGCGCTGACAAACTCAGACATAAGAGAGCTAAGCTAGATTGGTCATGTTTAAACTCACTTGCATCAGTTGTGTGGTGCCTTTGTTGTTAATCTGGCCTTGTGTACTATACACTCCTGCAAGAAGTTGCAGAGCATGTTCAGAATGATTCACCCCTTAAAGGAAAAGTCCACTTCCAAAACAAAGATTCACATAATGATCATAATGATCGGGTTATTTTCATAAAAATGATACAATTTATATACTTTTTAATGTCAAACGCTCATCTTGTCTTACTCTGCCTGGACTGTTTTTTACGGTTTATGACAGTTGAAGAACTCCCGTCTCATGTTCTCCTTCAACTTCAAAATCGTCCTATATCGCTGTTTTAAATTGTATTTTTTTTAATGAAAATAACCGATCATTTCGCTAGATAAGACCCTTCTTCCTCGACTGGCATCATTTACAACCGCATTTAGGATCATTTGAAGCCGCATTTAAACTGCATTTTGGAAGTTCAAAATTGGGGCAACATATCAGTCCATTATATGAAGAAAAATGCTGAAATGTTTTCCTCAAAAAACGTAATTTCTTTACGACTGAAGAAAGAAAGACAATGAACATCTTGGATGACAAGTGGGTGAGTACATTATATGTGAATCTTTGTTTTGGAAGTGGACTTCTCCTTTAATGGAGAATGAATGGGGAAAAGTCACGTGAGAGGAGGCAGCACCTATGATATGACTGGTGTTCGGCTGTGATTTAGTTCATGCGATAAATCCCACATCTTACGTTTGTGCACGTTTGTGAATCATTCTGAATGAACAATATAATGGCGGCAATGGGAAGACTAATTTTAATAAGTAAACAACTCGCACACTTAGCTGTAATCACGTTGTTACCTCAAAATAAGACTTAAAATGGCATGAAACCATGAACTTTGAGGACTTTTCCTCCTCATTTCAGTACACCACCACACACCACCGGTATACAGTTGAAGTCAAAAGTTTACATATAACTTGCAGAATCTGCAAAATGTTAATTATTTTATCAAAATAAGTGGGATCATACAAAATGCATGTTATTTTTTATTCAGTACTGAACTGAGTAAGATATTCTACATGAAAGTTGATTACATAGTCCACAAGAGAAAATAATAGTTGAATAGTTGAATCATTTTTTGTTTAGTGATAGTTGTTCATGAGTTCTTTGTTTGTCCTGGACAGTTAAACTGCCCGCTGTTCTTCAAAAAAAAAACATTCTTGTCCCACAAATTCTTAGTTTTTTCAGCATTTTTGTGTATTTGAAACCTTTCCAACAATGACTGTATGATTTTGAGATACATCTTTTTACACTGAGGACAACTGAGGGACTCATAGGCAACTATTACAGAAGGTTCAAACCCTCACTGATGCTTCGTCAGAAAACATAATGCATTAAAAGTCAGGTGGAGTGAAAACTTTTTGAATTTGAAGATCTGTGAAGAATTTGAAGGGTAAATAACTTATTTTTTCTTCTGGGGAACATGTAAGTATCCTCTGTAGCTTCTGAAGGGCAGTAGTAAATGAAAAAAAAAATATTTAGGCAAAATAAGAAAAGTGTACACAGCTTCATTCTGTTCAAAAGTTTACACCCCTGGCTCTTAATGCATCGTTTTTCCTTCTGGAGCATCAGTGAGCATTTGAACCTTCTGTAACAGTTGCATATGAGTCCCTTAGTTGTCCTCAGTGTGAAAAGATGGATCTCACAATCATTGGTTGGAAAGGGTTCAAATATGCAAAGACAAAAAAAAACAAAGAATTTGTGTAGCTTGAAAGATTTTTCTGAAGAACAGCAGGCAGTTTAACTGTTCAGGACAAACAAGGAACTCATGAACAACTATCACTAAATAAAAAAACAAAAACGAAAAAAACACACACAGCAGTATCATGTAAGTAACAACACAGTATTAAGAATCAAGTGTATGTAAACTTTTGAACGGGGTCTTTTTTAATAAATTCAACTATTATTTTCTCTTGTTGACTATATATAAATGACTTTTATGTGAAATATCGTATTCAGGTCAGTATTAAATAAAAAATAACATGCATTTTTTAAAATAAAAAATAATTAACATTTTGCAGATTCTGCAAGGTGTATGTAAACTTTTGACCACTGTATACGTTTGTGTTTTTATTGGAACAGATTTGAAAAGAATTTAGCATTACATCACTTGTTCACCAATGGATCCTCTGCAATGGAAAACAAAAATCCACATGACTCCAGTCCATTTAATACCAATCTTGTGAAGTGAAAGTCTTCAAACAGCAGCAGAATAAAGTTTACATTTGCATTTACACTGCAATATAGGCTAAATGAATTCTTCTGTTTTAATTTCTGATAAATGTGTATTGTTTTCCTGTGTTTTCGATTTCCTAGCTGGTATTGTCCCAGGGAGTGCAGTGCTGCGGTTCGAACTGGAGTTGGTGTCATTGCAGAAGGGTGTTCCTGAAGGCTACCTGTTCATTTGGCTCAAAGAGAGTCCGGTTCAGCTCTTTAATGAACTAGACACCAACCAGGACCAGAAGGTTCCTTTAGAGGAGGTGAGTTTGTAGCTCTAACTGATTTCAGCCTTTGAACAAGTTGTTCTGATGAAGTTGTTACACCCCTGTTCTGCTTAAAAATGGTAATCGTGAACAATCAGACCCTGAAATATCTGTTATCTTGTGAATCTGACAGATTCATTCAAGCACTGAATACAATGAAAATGTCATATAAGTACAGGCACGATTCTAGTTTTTTTGGTAAAACAATTTTGGAGCACAAACAGACTTTTTGATCTGTTAGGCCACACAGATGAAATATCAGCGTAGTATCAACTACAGCGCTGCTTGAAATTTTGTGAACCCTTTAGAATTTTCTATATTTCTGCATACATATGACCAAAAAGTTCATCAGATTTTCACACAAGTTTTGAAAATTGATAAAGAGAACCCAATTAAACAAATGTGGAAACCCACAACAAAGAACGGGCTAAAATTCCTACAAGTTGTTGTGCAGGACTGATCAGCAGTTACAAAAAAACATTACCTGCAGTTATTGCTTAAAAAAGGGGTCACAACAGATACTGAAAGCACCTTGCAAATATTTAACACTGAATAATTTTTCTCAATAACTAAATGACAAACTATATATTTTTGTCTTGTTTGTTTGATTGGATTGTCTTTGTCAATTTTAAGGACTTGTGAAAATCTGATGATGTTTTGCGTTATATTTATGCAGAAATATAGAAAATTCTAAAGTGTTCACAAACTTTCAAACAGCACTGTATATTAAATTTGAATGAACAATGGTTGGTTACTTGACATGTCAGTCAAATCTCTTCTTAAATAAGTGGATGGTTCTTGGCTAAAATAAGCTGTAAGGTGGACCAGACTAATAGTCTGTGTGAGACCACACTGGAATAAGCTGAGGTGCCTTACTCAAGGGCACAATACTAAACTAGCTAGATATGGGACTTGTGTTCAGCACTATAGTATTAGAATTATCCTTACTATTGCAGAAGAATTTACCTCTTGTCACTGTTTTTATACAGGGTACATGGTCTTTGTACTTACATACTTGTTTTAGTAAGTGCCACAGTCACTTGGGTGATTTAGCTTTAAACCTCGCTCTACTGTATGTATCTCCACAGTTTTCACAGTTCATCAAACAGCAGGTATCAGAAGGGAAAGGTCGTCTTAAACCAGCTCAAGATCCGGATAGTGTCATCGGGGATATGTTCAAGAACCAGGATAGGAACGCTGATGGCGTGATCACTCTGGATGAACTAAAACTAAAAGTGGATGAAGACACAGAGAAAACACGCCATGAAGAACTGTGAGACATGTTCACAAAAGCATGTAAATGTACATGCATTTAAAGAACAAAGCAACAGACTCAATCCTGAGGCTGAAAACTGCACCAACATGCTTTCCAGTATTAAAAGTTTGTACATTTGATGGTCGCATATTTTTATACTCCTAAAAATGTTGGATTTCAAAAATGCATTTGTGCCATTGAATAAAAAGTTCCAAACTAATGTATTTGCAAACATGTTACTTTGAAATGAAATATGATGGCTACCCTTACAAAAGAAGAAGTATATTCAAGTGTGCTATTAGTTTACTTCTTTTAGATTGAGAATATACTTTTATGTACTAAATTAAATTGTACGTAAGTATCCTTTGCTTACTGACAATACAGAAAGTCTAAGTATATTTGGCCTATCATTTGATCAAGTAATCATTCTAAGGTTTGGAATTTTTTGGGATTTTTTTTGTTTGTTTTGAAAGAAGTCTCTTATGCTCACCAATGCTGCATTTATTATTGTATTAATATATTATGTAAATTTCTAGCAGCCATTATGTCAGTCTTTAGTGTTACATGAAAGAAATCATTATAATATGCTAATTATACTAATATACTATTAAGTCTGGGGGTAGCCAACGTCGGCCCTGGAGAGCCAGAGTTCTGCAGAGTTTTGTTTTTTTTTGCTATATAAGTAGTAAACTAAAAGTTTGATGTTAAGTTTCCTTAAAAGACAAGTGTATTTGTAGAATGAAACTTTTAAATCAGTAGTTTACTGAGAGCATACTTCAAAGTGTACTTTCATAAATTAAAGCTAGTATATAGTCAGTAAACTAACAAGTTTCCTTAGTTGCAATACAAATGAAAAACTCTGTATACTACAATTACTGTTGAAGTACACTTTTACAAACACAAGCAACACAAGCAACTTAGTACTAACTTACTAATAAGTACTGAAACAGTACAGTTTAAGTTTACTTCAAAAACATTTATTTTAAAATACATGATTTATAATTGGTAAACACACTTGAGCTTGATCTGTTTAGAATAAAGTCTACTTTTTTTTGTAAGGGTAGTCTTCATGCATGTTGAATTTGTTCATTCGCCCTTTTATAATGCTCTTCTCTGGAAGATGATTTTCCTGCTGTTTGTTGCTGTTTTGAGATCAGCATAAAAGATGAAAACTTGAGTTTTTACAACTTGCTGAATGAAGTGGTGTTTAATTTATGCTACTATTTCTGCCTTATTATCTTTGCATTGTTTTCTGTTGGACTTTATGTACATAGATGTGTGTCCACCAGTCACCAAAACTGCATACACTCGAATGACAAAAGGTCTGCTCATTATTAATTTCTTTATTGTCATTTGACCATATTATATCTTATAGAAACTTTTTGCTCTCACATCAATTTGCTCATGCTGTCAAAAACATAATTTAGGAATAACCATATTCTATGTGAAAATGCCTTGATCATAAAATTAATTTTCGAAAGAGTGAGTGTTACCTCGTAAATGCTTTTCTCCTTAAACTTAAAGTGGTCATCAGATGCAAATTTTATTTTTACATGTTGTTTGAACATAAATGTGTGTTTGCATTGTGTGTACACAAACCCCATATAGTGATAAAAATTCACCCAGTGGTTTTTACAAAAAAAAAAATCCCCTTTTTCAAATCAAGCCATTCTCTGCATCTTGTCTGTGTGACGTCACACTGACAGATGCCGCTTCCACGATAGATTGATATGATCGTCTTACCTTAGACCTGACTTGAATGAGCTGTAACAGTCTGATCGCCACTGTTTCGATGTCGGAATAGGGACGTAGACAAGAATGGCTCCTAAGCAACTGAGGTGTTCTGTTGGATGTAATAATGAACATAGTGCGCCGCCCAATCTACATATGTTTGCCAAATCATTCGTGATCCAGCTTCACTCACAGCAGAAGTGAGTATACGTTTTTTTTTTATGAATCTTTGCAATAGCCTTTCCTAATAACGTGCTAGTTAGCAAGTTTCACGGGTAAATGCAGCTAAAGTAAACAGGCTGGTCACGCCACAGAGAAGAGAGGGGCGGGGCAAGCTCATTAGCATTTAAAGCAACAGCCACTAGAATAGGTTGATTTTTGCAGAGCTGATTTTGGCAAGGTAAAAAGGGTGGTTTTTACACTACCATTGAGAAACATTTCATTAAGACCCTAAAGAATCGTATCAACTTGTGGAAAATGGGCATATGATGACCCCTTTAAAAATTCTGATGTTCCATTTAGGCTGAGTAGGTCGGGGTTTAAATATCTTGGGATTAATATCCCCAGATCTTTATCATCTCTCTTTTCCGCCAACTATACCCCTTTGTTGGCTCAAACTAAATCTGATTTTCAAAGGTGGCGCAATCTTCCCTTATCCTTAATTGGAAAAATTAACATTGTGAAAATGAATGTCCTCCCTAACTTTCTATATTTATTTCAGTGTATTCTGTTGTTTTTGCCCAATATTTTTTTTAAACCCATTGACCAAATTGTTACTCCTTTCCTGTGGAATGGTAAAGTGCCCAGAAATTGTAATGTATTGGTTAAATTTGTCTGATGCTCCCTGGTGTAGATTAGAGGCTAAATCATGTCTTTGTACTTCTTTACAGACCCTACTTACTGCCCCCTTACCTATTAATCCGTTTAGTTTTACTGATAATTTAGTGGTCATTTCTACATTTAGGATATGGTCTCAGTTTAGGCGATATTTTAAGTTTATCTCTGCCTCTCTTATTATCTGTTTATCTCTTATCTCATTTCCCCCATCAATTACTGACCCTGTTTTTCTGATGTGGCGTAACAAAGGTTTAAGATATTTCAGAGACGTATATAAGGATGGTACCTTCTGTAGTTATGCAGTGTTGTCCTCTGAATTTGAACTGCCACTGCCCCACCTCTTCTGCTACTTTCAGGCCAAGCACTGTTCTGTTTGTACTTTCAAACTTTCCTTGCTTACCACCTAAGTTGGTATGGAAGGATTTTCTTGTTATAAACACTTCTGAAACAGCACTTATTTTCAGGACTTATTGTCAGCTTATTGACTTGTTAATAGAATTCACTCAAGTTCAATATGTGCTCGACTTTCACTCATTTTAGTACAAAATACGGCATAGGGTTCATTAATCCAAAGCTCGACTCTCCACAATTTATTCCAATGTTGACGACAGTCGTGATAGATGTCACATGTCACCCTGTAATCTGAGTCATACGTTTTTTTTCTTTCCAGTACTTTATAACTATTGGAACAATTATTTTGAGACTGTCCAAAATATTTAAACAAAAATGTACAAAACCCCTTGTCATCCAAGATATTGGTGTCTTTCAGTAGATAAGAAATTATGTTTCTTGAGGAAAAAATTTCAAGAATTATCCCCATATAGTAGACTTCAATGGTGCCCCAAGTTTGAACTTCTAAACTGCAGTTTAAATGCCGCTTCAAATGGCTCTAAACGATCCTTGCCGAGGAAGAAGGGTCTTATCTTGCAAAATGATCTGTCATTTTTTAAACAAATTGACAATTTATATACTTTTTAACCTCAAGCGCTCGTCCTAAGTCTAAGTCTGCATGAACTCTATTTTTTTTTACCGGTTCAATACTGTTAATATAGTTAGGATATGTCAAAAAACTCCCATCTTGTTTTCTTCCCCGACTTCAAAATCGTCCTACATCGCTGCAGAAGTACCGACCTAGTGTTTACAAAGTGAACATGCAAAGAAGATCAAAGGTCCTTACAAAAAAAAAAGGTAAAACAGCCATGTAGGATGATTTTGACGTTGAAGAAGAAAATGAGACAGAGTTTTTTGACATACCCTATAACTGTATTGACCCGGATTACACAGATTACGCATATGCAATTTGGGGGCACTATTGAAGTCCACTATATGGAGAAAAATTCTGGAAAGTTTCCCTCAAGAAACAATTTTTTTACGACTAAAGAAAGAAAGACATGAACATCTTGGATGACAATGGGGTGAGTAAATTACAAGTAAATTTTTGTTCTGGAAATCAACTTCTCCTTTAAAAACAAAGTTGATATCTGCCCCGCTACTTCAATCTGTTCCTAAAGTTTGGACTCAGTTTACATCTAAACAGTGAAATGTACTTGCCTTCACTTCTTTATTGGCTAGACAATGGATTTTATTTCTTTGGAAGTCCAACAAACCCTCAGGTATCTCACAGTGGCTTGTGGATATCATTTACTTTTTGAAGCTGGAAAAGATAAGATGCTCTCAGTATGCCAGTTATGGCTCTTTTCATGATAAAAGCCAACCTTTTATACATATTTTCACACCCTTCAAACTTTTGACTGTTGACTGAATTTATTTGAATTTTTTTTAATCATCATGTTTCCTCCTGCAGACTTCTTTTTTGTGTGTGTTTGGTGGGGGTCTTCTGTTGTTTTCTTTGTTGTAAAATTTGGACTGTCTTCACTACATCTGCTGTCTCGATAATTAGGGCCCAAGCACCGGTGGTGCGAGGACCCTATTGGAATTGCTCAGATTCTTCTTCTCCAAAATGAATTGCATTTTTGAGGGCCTATACATGCTCGAAAACTCATGAAACTTTGTGCACATGCCAAAATTGGTAAAAATTTGCATCTGTTATGGGTTTCAGAAGTGGGTGTGGCAAAATGGTTCAATAGCACTACCTTTAAAATTTCAACGAAGTGCCTCTTGAGCTACGTTACACATATATGTAACACACCAATACCTACAAAAAAAAAATCCCCTGGTACGAAGTACGAAACCCAACAGGAAGTCTGTTATTTTCAGGTGTTGTATTTAAACAAACTCCTCTTAGAGGAGTAAACAGATCAACACCAAATTTGGTCAGTGCAGTCTAAAGCCCTTTGTGACGTTACATTGTGAAGGTCTTAAGTTTTCGTTAAAGGGCGTGTTTGTGGCGGCCTGACGAACTTTGATGTTTCGCCATGAAAAAGAAAGTTATTATAATTCAGTCCTGTCCTGAACACATGCCCATGACCATATTCAGTTATAGTCATAACTCCACCTGCTTGCAACAGGAAGTGACATGTTTGACGACAAACTCCTCATAGAGATTTAATAACATCAACCTTATATTTGGTCAGTGTAATCTAAAGCCCTTTGTGATGTTACATTGTGAACACCTTGAGTTTTCGTTTAAGGGCGTGTCCGTGGCGGCCTGACAAATTCAGTGTTTCACTATGTGCAAGGAAGTTTTTATTACTCAACCATACAATGTCCGATCTGCCCCAAACACATTCACGCGTTCGACAGGAGTCCTGGCCTGAGCACATCTAAAGGCCAATATTCTGTTATAATCATAGCGCCACCTGGTGGAAAAAGGAAATGACTTGTTTTACATTAACTTAAACATGCCATGTCCGATATGCACCAAACTTCACACGTTTGGTAAGAGTCCTGGGCTGAAGACATGTAAAGGACAAAATTCAGTTACAATCATAGCGCCACCTGTTGGCAACAGGATATGTCATGCTTTGCACTAACTCAAACATACCATATTTAATCTGCACCAAACTTCACATATTTGATAAAAAAAAATGCTGGCCTGAAGACATCTACATGCCAATATCCAGTTATAGTCATAGTGCCACCACCTGGTAGCAGGATGTTTGGCACATATAAATGAGTTTGACATATTCCTTCTATATTTACCACTTTAAATACATATTGCCCACAGTTTGCTGTTTTCCTAAAGCCACCGGTGGTGGTGAGCCCGGGTGCGAGGGCCCTTTTTAATCGCTGCTTGCAGCTTTAATTAAAATTGTTTATATATTTATATATAAGTAAATATATAAACAAAGAAAATGCCTTGATCAATCTAAAACTAACACTATAGTATCAAAGTACCAACCAAAGGCAGAAGAACAACTCCTGGACAATATCAGATTTTTAATAAATATTTATTGCAAATCACTGAGATCCACAACATGTGCATACTTTATAACACATGCAAAGAACTATATTCGCCCTTAACAGACTTTACAACAACAAGAGCGGGACAAGGTAACATAAGTAACCTCGCTACTCTTATTGTCAGACACTTTCGCCATCGACACACACATACATACATACACACTCATTTCCTCTGTGCAAGAAGGAAAGAAACTGATATAGAGCTTAAACACTATTAAACCACATCTCAACATGAGAGACACAAAACTTACATTTCCCATCAAGTAAATACAATATCTAAGATTCTACAGAGTCTCCAATATGCAGGAAAATGTTTGAAAAAGGCTTATTAATGTATGTTCACTGGATGTCTCACTGGGTATTCCCCCGTATGAAATAACTATGAAACTCTGCACAAGTCAAGACGAGAGCTATAGATACATTGTCAAAGCCATTTCTATCTTGCATTTAGAAGAGATTTTAACATCGAAGCGTAACATTAGTTCAGCTAAGATGACATAAGACTTTGGTATGGACTGTAGCAATGGCTAAATGTTCTTTAGGCGAACATTGTGAAATGTTTTCTGGTCTTAATGGTGCCAATGTTTTCACCTAAGTGAAGTGCACTGAGATTTCTTGTATTAAAAGACATCAAACATTGTAAAAGACAGGAAAGAAGACTTTGTGGAGATACAAAGAGGGAATGTAGATGAAAGATGAAAAACTGATTTCCAATTAAAAAATTGATTATAAATAGCATTATATATATAACAAAGACTATGATGCAGCGCGGGTACCATCAGTAGGTGCCTTATTAAAACTGGAATGGACAACTACAGTTGACTGTTAGGTAATGTTAACATAATTCTTGACAGGCATCGCATGACAGAACACAAGCTGATGTCTATGACATGGCTAAAAACATGTATGAATGAAAAAAATAAAACAAGGAGGGTGAGAGATCTCAAACTGGCATAACACCAATAAATTTTTTTTTTAAGTAACAGTTTGCAAGGTCCTGCCCTTGACACTGAGGTAATGAATCACTGACTATATTCAGATTTTTTTTTTAGGTGTAGCCTTCATGCGTCAGTAACTGGTGCCATAACTGTCTTTATTCCCTGTGCTTAAAAATTGAAAAAGAACAAATATAATCAATATAAAACAATAAGATTAAAGATTACGACAAGCGTTAATGCTGGAATTAAGTGCTTGTAGTTGTGAAGAATGCATTTATGCACATATAAACAAAGACTGTGAAAGAATTGTATTTAAGTGCAAAACAAATAAAATCACAATTAAGACCAGGAATAAGCAATTAACAAGTGAAGGGAATAAAGATGCAGTGGTTCTTATTAACGGTTTGTTCAAAAATGGTTGAACACGTGTCACTCCCTGCAAAACAAACATCCTGAAAACCCACAAATGTAGCAGGGCAACCACCACCACATGGAATGTTATGACCCTAGATAAATTAACAATGTGCAGCATTCTGTAGCAGGAATAAGGCAAATTCATGCAAGGCCATGAAACAAAGTTTCATGTGTACAGATATTTACAAACGTATCTTTTTTACATATTTATATGATTCCATTATACAAAGTCAGATTGAAAATACTCTCTTTACTAGCTTCAGCCATTTCACTCACTCTCCCAGTGATGAAATGTCACAAGTAAACAAATAATACACATCTTAAGAATGGGATCATGGGAATGCTAAAGACACTATTTTCATGATTTTTGTAGCAGTTTTTCTGAGCAACGAGGACTCTCAGCATTCAATCTGTGATTGTAACTGCCTGCGTAGAGTTAACGTGCGACGATGTAACTGTTGCATTTGCTGCATACGGTCCCTCTGGCGTGCCAAATTCTGTGGCATTGGGTAACGCTGACAACCATATAGAAAGCGGTAGGGAATGCGAACGTGACATGCTGTGGCACGGCAGCGTGGCTGAGGCATAGGTGGCAGAAGCATCCAGCGCTTGCGCTCGGCACAATAACGGTATGCTTCCTTGCGATACTGCTTATCCACATCGTCACTGTTCTTCCAGCCACCGATCACAAACACATCATCGCCAAGATAGCAGATAGCAGCACCCTCAATACTAGTAACCTCTGGGGGAAGGCTCTCAAGAATATCATCAGATATTCTAGCGCTGATCTTCTGTCGAGCTACATCGTCACGCACGTTGGTGTAACTCTTAGGACAGCAAGAAGCCGTGTGGTAGAAGTTAGTCGACGCTACAGCCATTTGGAACAAGCAGTAGTTGTCAATAAGCGGTAAGGAGTCGACTTCTTGCCATTGCCGACTGTCGGTGTCGTAGCGAGTAGTCACCGTCTTCAACCCATCATCGCTGTCAGTATCTATGGGCGTTCGCGCCGTGACATAAACGTATCGATCTTCGACACTAATGGCCTTGACATCTCTCAGAATTTTAGGGGCAGACTCTAGGTTGTGCCACTTGTCTTGGTCAGGTTCGTAGACACTTACATCCTTAAAGCCAGGGCTGAAGTTGCCATGACCGCCAATACTGTACAGAATATTTTTGATGCAAGTGAGGCCAAAGGAATGCTTGCGTGTGGTGAGGTTGCTCACTTGTTCCCAGGTGTTGCGATTTGGATTGTAGCGCTCCACTGTTTTGGCAAATCCTGGTTCCATGGATCCAGCTACGTATACATGCGTATCAGTGGCTGCAATAGCGTGACCATCCAGATGGTTATGGATGTGTGGCAAATTGACCCAACGGTCTTCGTATACGAAGTAACCTACGCACTCACTCAGGTAGTCACCTCCTTCAGAGACCCCGCCAACCACCATGATGACATCCATGTTCTGGCCAAATCTTGGTTGGAATGTAGCCATGTACGAGGCCCAGAACTCTGTATCTGCAGATTTGAGGTTCTCAAAGCGGATCGCATGACCCTCAACAGCCTCTGACACGAGCTGTAGGCAGGCTGCGTTTTGCGCGACCAAAGGCTCATTCTTCACAACTCTTGTAAGATAAGTTGGCTTTATCTGCGGCAGCCTGAGAAGACGAAAAAGCTCCTCAAAGTACTTTACTCGTTCTTCTGAGTTTTTCTGAACCCATTTGACCACTGCATCAAACAAAACCTCCTCTGAGTCAACTGTAATCTCTGCATCTGACAGCCAGTCTCTGACTAGGTGGAATGGAAGCGTGTAAAATTCCTCATCCTGGATGACTTTGTGGAAGTTGCGACGAATCATGTCAGCAGCACGTAGGGCCAGCTGATCCAAAGTGTACATGTGCGCAAGGCTATGGACTGCCACACAGTTTCCCAGGCTGAGCTTCCTCTTGAGAAATTCTCCACAAAAATCCTTCAACTGCACGAGCAAGAACCTGTGAGTGGAAAAAAAAAAGAAAAGAAAAAACACTGTTTCAGGCCTTACAAAAAACCACAGCAAGAACAGGCAAGATATATGATGTAGGTGCTCTTTTTTTTATTCTAGTAGTCAGCTAGGGCTGGGCAGTATGACATGGCGACAATATTAAGTGTCTATCAATAAAGATTTTGCTATACTGTGTATATCACGGTATGAAAATATGCACACACAGTGCAGGACTGTTAAAGGAGTTGTTCACTTCCAGGAACAAAAATTTAGATAATTTACTCAACCCTTGTCATCCAAGATGTTCACGTCTTTCTTTCTTTCTTCATTCGTAAAGAAATTATGTTTTTTGAGGAAAACATTTCAGGATTTCTCTCCATATTCCACTTCTATGGTGCCCCCGAGTTTGAACTTCCAAAAGGCAGTTTAAATGCATCTTCAAAGAGCTTGAAAACTCCCAGCCGAGGAAGAAGGGTCTTATCTAGCGAAACAATCTTTTTATTTTTTCTAAAAAACACTAAAATTTATATACTTTTTAACCTTTAGTTCTGCGTGAAATCTGTGTATTCCAGTTCAAGACAGTTAGGGTAGATTGAAAAACTCCCATCTCATTTTCTCCTCCAACTTTAAAATCATCCTACATCACTGCAGAAGTACCAACCCAGTGTTTACAAAGTGAACGTGCAAAGAAGGTCATATGCCCATTACAAAAAAAAGGTAAAACAGTGATGTAGGACGATTTTGAACTTGGAGAGGAAAATGAGATGGGAGTTATTCGACCATAACTGTCATGAACCGGAATACACAGAGTTCACACAGAACTAGACAAGATGAGCGTTTGAGGTTAAAAAGTGTATACATTGTAAATACTTTTAGAAAATAACCAATCGTTTCGCTAGATAAAACCCTTCTTCCTCAGCTGGGAGGAAGAAGCTGAATTTTAACTGCATTTTGGAAGTTCAAACTCAGGGGCACAATAGAAGTCCACTATATGGAGAGAAATCCTGAAATGTTTTCCTCAGAAAACAATTTCTTTACGACTGAAGAAAGAAAGATGAACATCTTGGATGACAAAGGGGTGAGTAAATTATCTGTAAACTTTTGTTCTGGAAGTCAACTTTTTTAAAAGTGACTGACACATTAATTCTGTAAGAAGCATGCATGAACAAGAAAAGGCGCAGGGTATGCTTGATGTTAAAAAGTTGTTAAAAAGAACTCAAAGTGGTACTCCCAGTGACTGAATCTAACACCAGAAGTACACACACATATGACTAGGTATCAAGTTTTGAGGCACCGCAGACAGCACTGAAAGCAGCGAACGCTCAAGCAATTGCGTAAATCAGTGAAAATTGAATAGAAATGATGATTCTGTCTACATTTTGTTCCTTTGTGCAGTGGCTCAGGAGATGAGCATTTGAGTCTGTAAAAATGTCAACAAGCTGAAAAAGTAAAATAAACGAAAGGGTTTTTTAGAGGTGATGCATAAGGTAATCTTGTTAAAACTTTCAAGAACAGATATTGAAGTCAAGAATATTTTGAAATGATACCCAGCTTTACACACACAGAAAGCCGCATCTCTTAGACAGCATCTGATCCTGAATTCAGTTCTCTTTTGTGACATATTTCACTTGATCAGACACAGAATAACTGGGCATGCATTCAACCACAGTCTGTTAAGTCTTAAGTGAACATAAAGAGTTATGACAGTAACCAAATATGAAAGAACAAAATGCAAAGAGAAAAATCACTCACTGCTCTTCACCAAACTTACGTAGCTTTAATAAGAATGTACAGAAACAGACAACACTGGAACAATTCTCATCATTGTAACAAATAAGCAGCATAGTAACTCAGATTTTAGCTTAGAAATGTCTATTTAATGTATTTTTGGAGCATTTACTCATCTACAACAACCACCCTAAAACATTTTCAGTAAGATGAAAGCTTTGTTGACAACAGTTGCTTTCCAGATAAAGCAGTTTTTAACAGAGTTTGGAGATGTATGTGTGCTTTACTGGGTGTATGCGTTATAGGCTAATCAAGGGCTATACATCAAAACCTCACTTTGCTGCAAAGTTAAATTAAGTTGATTAAATGAAGCAGCAGCAGGCAGGAAAATAAAACATTGTAAGCAGAGCGCAATTCAGTGGGCAAGGACTAAAACATGCAGTAGCATTATTACAAATATCCAGAGCAGACCATTATATCAGGGGTCTGAATAGGAGTGGGTGATATGTCTGTTCAAAGAGTAAACCGCTTTTTTTAACAGATTAATCAAGTGATTTTCAAAATAATTATTTTACCTACTAACTTAAATAATTTGAAATATGGTAGTGCAGCATTGTTGTTGTATCTGTTATTTTGTGAAGTGCAGAACTAAATAAAAAATGTTTTATTTCATGTATAGATTGTTAAAAGGTTTACAAACTTATAGACTGTGCTTATAGCTATAACTTCCTTCCCCTATAGTGAAGACTTGCTAAACTGCACATGAATGATGAGATGGATGCAATGTATGCAGTGTTTAAAATGTCAGGTACATTTAAAATGTTGACACGGTTTGATGTTGCCATGTTTGATTTGGACTGAGGGAATAACCACTTACATTTAGCTCTGTTCAGCATACAAAGTGATCATATCATAGCTTTAGACGACTTAGTTTAAAGTTTAAGTCCACTTCCAGAACAAAGATTTATAGATAATTTACTCACCCCCTTGACATCCAAGATGTTCATGTCTTTCTTTCTTCAGTCGTAAAGAAATTATGTTTTTTGAGGAAAACATTTCTGCATTTTTCTCCCTATAGTGGACTGGTATGGTGCCCCGAGTTTGAACTTCAAAAATGCAGTTTAAATGCGGCTTCAAACGATCCCAAATGTGTGTTTTTCTAGCTAAACGATCGGTTATTTTCATTTGAAAAAATACTATTTACATACTTTTTAAATCTCAAACGCTTGTCTTGTCTTGCTCTACCTAAACTCTGTGTATTCTTGCTCAAAACAGTTAGGGTATGTCGAAAAACTCCAATCGTATTTTCTCCCTCAACTTCAAAAATCTTTTCAAAATCATCCTCTATAAGGGCACTATAGCAGTCCATTATATAGAGAAAAATGCTAAGATGTTTTCCTAAAAAACAATTTCTTTACAACTGAAGAAAGAAAGACATGAACATCTTGGATGACAAGGGGGTGAGTACATTATCTGTAAATCTTTGTTCTGGAAGTGGACTCAAACTTTAAACTAAGTCTTCTAAAGCTATGATATGATCACTTTGTATGCTGAACAGTGCTAAACGTAAGTGGTTATTCCCTCAATTCATATTAAACATGGCAACACAATAACATCAAACCTTATCAACATCAGGACACAAAATGTCACTGGATTAAATCACTGGCTTATATGCTATGGTTATGCACCTTTTTGTTAACTTTTGGGCCTCAGTGACCTTAACCATGTGGATAACAAGAGCTTTTTTGTTTTTGCAGAATAAAAAAAATATACATATATGAGATTGGAACTACATGAAGGTGAGTACATGATAGAAAAGTTTTCATTTTTGAATGGGAAACTTCTCTATAGAGGAAAACATACCAATAACATTTAAAAAAAATGTGTATTACCTTTCAAAATAGTGGACACACCTATGATTTTACAGAATTGGAATGTGCCTTTTACGTCTAAAAAAAAGCTGCTGCTTTAGAACAAACATTGCTGATCTGAAATGCATCTATGAAGTCCAGAAACGCTGCTTATTCAGAAGATACCCATAACACCCAACGTCAAGTTCTATGATACCCAAAATACTCCAGAACGCTACTGACTTAAACGATGAAACGATGTCCAAAACGTCGCTTGTTCTGAAGGTCTATGTAATGCCCAAATGCGGACTGCGTCTATGATGCCCAATGTGTATTTGTGAGCAAACATAGCAACAATGCTGTCTAGGTAAGCTGCTCGCTGTTTTCACACACCGTCTATGATCTGCATGATTTTTTTTCTCACCTGTCTGCTAGCTCCAGAACCTCATGCACGTTAGCAGTGCTCACTCGTATTTCGCCCGTGTACATAAACTGGATGACGCTCTCCACCGTCTCCTGGTCGAGGCCTGCCTCGCTGCTCCACTCCTTCATCTCCACCCGCCGCGTCACCGACTCCGAAAACTGACCTCCGAGCAGCGGTGTGAAATAATCTGTTGCCGCAGCCAAGACTGAGCGGTGGGCACTGAATTCGAAGCTGTTGGCGGCTCCCGGGGCGCTGCTGAACGCCAGCGTCACGTCACAGAAGAGCCCGAGCTTCCGCTGCTCGTTCTGCCGCCGGGAGAGCTCCGAACAGTGGGTCGCGGAGGCAAACTCCTCGGCCTCCTCAGACTCTCCGTCTCCCGCAAGAGCGCTTGCAGTGCTCGGCCCGCCGCTGTTTCGGCTGGCGTCCTCTGGATTCGGGGCGGCTGCGGCCATCTCGGTGTCCGCGCGGTCGGTTCGTAAAGTGCGTAGTATGTTGAGGTGGTGGAGCACACTCAAACATACACACTCCAACATAAACAGCGCTCAACATGCACATGCGCACACGCACCATACAGGAGTCCTGTTGACGTTACAGGAACTGACGCGAGACACGAGTTGCTGATCTGGGAACGGATAAATAAAGAAATAACATAAAAACATCAGCGATGTATTTTTTTTTAAATTGCATAGAAATGTGTTAGAAAATATTGTGCTGTAAAAGACACAATAATATGTCAGACTTGAGCCCCAATGTAGGACGTACATTCGGTTCGTCATTATCTCAAAATAAAATTAAAAGCATATCCCAGGACTACTTACCAATTAAATGTCAAATATTTATTTATATCCATTGCTATAAAGACAGGAGTTCCAAAACGTGCCCCTTGAGATTTTAAGGTTTTTTTTTTTTTTTTTAACAGGACTGCACAAATTGGTCGAAGATTATTCAAATTATTTTGTCAAATGTGTCAATTTTAACAGCGATACGACAGTATGAAAATACCTCAAATTGCTGCTGAAATGAACTAACAACTCTCTGCGTCTTTATTATTATTAGACCTATTATCATAGCCTATTATGATTATTATTATTCGTATTGACTCAAAATATAAAAATGAAGGCAAATATATTACTGTTGTAAATTGCAGTTGTAGCCTAAAAAAACAAAATGGTTATTTTATCATTTCACTTAACATTTCAGATACACGAAATACAAAAATACTGTTTAGGCTTTGAAAAAAAAAAAAACATAAAACACTTTGTTCCAACATCCCAATTTTCCTGCAATTTTGCACTGTTTAGCGATTTTCCTGCAATTTAGCAAATTTAACAATTTAGTACTATTGAATGGAATTATAAAATCATGAACAATCGTCCATGTGTGCTGGAGCCTGTCCCAGCATATTGGGCCGAAGGCAGGGAAAAACCCTGGAGAGATGGCCCTTTCATCACAGGACAAAGGAAGGAGATGATGTTATGGCTGATTATATTAATAACAACATAATTGCTGTCAACTGCTATTTCCATTAAAATGAGTTTGGGATCAGTAAGATTTTTAATGTTTTTTAAAGAAGTCTCTTATCCTCAAAGCTCCATTTATTTGATCAAAAATACCAAAAAAAAAAAAAAAAAAAAAGAAGAAACAGTATAAAATAATGAAATTGCAGTTCAAAATAAGTTTCTATTTTAATACACGTTAAAATATAATTTATTTCTGGGATGCAATGCTGAATTTTCATCAGCCATGACTCCAGTCTTCAGTGTGACACGATCATTCAAGTCGTTCTAATATGCTGATTTATTATCAACAGTTGTGCTGTTTAATATTTTTTCGGAACCTGTGACACTTTGTTCAGGATTCTTTGATGAATAAAAAGTTAAAGAGAACAGCACTTATATTAAAAATAGAAATAGAAATCTTTTCTAACAATTTAAGTCTTTAGTATCACTTTTTATCAATTTAACACATCCTTGCTGAATAAAAGTATTAATTTCTTTCAAAGAAAGAAAGAAAAAATGCACTTACCCCAAACTTTGAATGGTAGTGTATATTGTTACAAAAGATTTCTATTTTAAGTAAATGCTGTTCTTTTTAACGTTTTATTCATCAAAGAATCCTGAAATAGTATCACAGGTTCCAAAAAATAAAGATTATTAAAGATATTATGCAGCACAACTGTTTTCAACATTGATAATAAATCACCATATTAGACTGATTTCTTAAAAATTCAGCTTTGCATCACAGGAATAAATTCTATTTCTAAGTATATTAAAACAGAAAACCACTATTTTAAAGTTCAATAATATTTCACAGTATTACTGTTTTTTCTGTATTTTTAATCAAATAAAGACATCTTTTAAAGAACAGAAAAGACTTCTTTAAAATACATTAAAAATCTTTTGAATGGCAGTGTATATTTTCTTGATTATAAAACTAATTTTGCAAACACATATATTTAGCCTGTTTAATGAACTGATGTTCAACCTAGTTTAAACTAAATCAACCAAACAAATTACAATTACTCAAACTAATTTGTTCCACAGCAAGAAGGGATTATTGTGATATTACCAAGGACAGATTTATCTAACTCAAAACTGCTCTTACTGTATTTATGGCTGACCTCAAAACAAATGACTACTCATCAGAACATCATCAGAATCAAGATCAGGACAGTCCAGTCAGTCTGCCAGCAGGTGTGAGTCTGGCATCACATCTGCTGAGACAGCTAAACTGTGATGAGATCATAAGGATTGAGGGTGAGTTTACTGTCTTAACCCAAAACATAACACACACACACACACACACTGTTCATACAATACAAGGCTGAACAGGACAAAAAAAAAAAAACATCAATGGGTCTGTCCAGTAACTAAGGTGCACTGCGCAGTTTGCTGACAAGCATTTTCAGTTGCTGACAGTACACAAGAAGGGCTTATAGATTTTTTTATAGATTTGCCTCAATTTATAATATAAATACATGTATATAAAATAGCAACATTTTACGTCAATTTCACTTTAAAGATCATCTACATTTCTCAATTTCATTCATGGTAATAATGCTCCTGAAAAAATGCTCAATGCTCATGAAAAATGCTCCTGAAAGTTTGACTCTTAAAAAAAAAAAAGGAGAAGCATTACTTATATGTGTCTCCAGGGGGAGCCACAATTCAACAAGCTGACAAAATGTCTTGTCTGTATTAATCAAGTTTCAGTGGAAAACTTCCAAGCTGGTCAGCATTACTGGAAAGTAAAGGTTGAGAAAAGCCAGACTGCACTGTGGGAATTAACATGGGAGCAACAAAACAACAAATTCAGCTGAGGGCAAGATCCAACACAATGATATGTTCAGTCTTGCAATGGAGAGGAGACTACATTAAATACTTGCGACAAACAACAGAAAATATGGTTGTACCTGGACTGAGAAAAGAAAACCGGTGTCATTCTATAACGCTGATAACATGTCTTGGTTGACCTCCCAAAAATTGTGTATATATACATTAACCGGTCACTTTAGTGGGTACACCTAGCTAGTAGCAGGTTGTGCATTCAGAGATGCTCTTCTGCATACCTTGGTTGTAACGAGTGATTATTTGAGTTACTGTTGACCTCTGGCATCAACAAGGCCTTTGCCCAAAGAACTGCTGCTTACTGAACACTTTTACTTTTTTGAACCATTCTCTATAAACTCAAGGCCTAGATG